>JABFPB010003881.1:0-16038 GCA_022817645.1 Ceratoteleas bidentatus | reverse complement strand
AGCATTTTTCAGAGATTTTCAAAGATTTTATTTCTGCAAGAGTGGATCTTCACTTTGACAACTTTCATCCTCATGTCTTAATTCTCATTAATCCAAACGGTGAGGTTAGTTTTTACGACAATATTTTTGTATCGTGTTTAGAGTCGATCTTGATGACCCAGGAAAATCCTCTTGCGATAACCGGATTTCGGCTGTAACAATGCGATATTTTGAAGACTGAAATCGTTGGAAGATTCCCGTCTTCGTTCGGTGTAATTAGTTACGATTGAGTGAGTTGCGGTTCACTCGAGGAGTGATTCATCGGGCATTGAGTGCGGTGTGATGAGGATGAATTCGAATCGTTTTGTGTAATTGATATTTATTGACGGCTGCGAAGGGAACGGATTGGCGACGAGGAAAAAAAGGGTAGAATAAAGAGGATGGGAAGAAAACCGTTGCAGGATTCGCGATAAAAATAATAGTAATTGGACGGCAGATAAGGTGGATGACTGCCGGAAGCTGCGGCTGGAAGTTTCGCAAATAAATAGACAAAATAAACGTAACGGGTCCGAAGTTCTGATGGGAATGGGTTCGGGAAGGGTCGGCGGTTCTGCCTGATTATGAGCCTTTTGCTCGAAAAGGTGGAGTTTTGAATCGGAGAGCGAAGGTATTTAAATGAGAGGTGATGATTATGAATGCACGTTGATGAAAAGATAGGTGAATGTAAGTGATCTCATGCATATTAATTGTACGAGGATGGTCAAATAAAAATGTGAAAAATCAACATCGCTAAACGATGAATATTAATCGTGGATTACGTTAATTGCAAACCAGTGAGGAAATCTAGATTGCGCATCAAAGTCTGCCTCTGCGAAACGCACTCGCGAATCTCTCAGGCAAATCGTAATGCGAAACCTAGAATACGAGATGTCCCATTTTGAGACTTCTCTTCTGTTTTTTTCTGATAAAAAAATATTTCGTTTCCAGGTACTTGTTGTATCTATTCTGCCAAAACGTTTCAAAGTGAGACACTCGTTTTTGGAGTGAACCATTCGCCCTCGCGCCACTCCGTTTAATTGACAATGAAAACCATTTCCATTCCGTGCGGAATTCCATCGGACAACCGTCCGGACGAATTCCCCTCGCGAAAATGCCCCAAACTGTACTCACTTTCCATTTTGCCGGCGACTTCAATAATTTAATTAAACGCGCGAAATCTCGGACGCGCATTGTAACGCGTTGACCGAAAGAGTTTCGCAATGCGCCGGCGCAGTTTCGACACTGTGCTTAGCGAGCGGCAAATTCATTGCAAAAGTTGCGGCCGCGCTTATTACGCGCAATTAATCGTGCTTCGAGCAACAATGGTCCGCTTAAACAAATTGTTCGCGGCGAAAAAGCGGGGAAGAAAAAACACGCGCGCGGACCGATTAGCCCTAAACGGGACTAGTTAGTGCGCGAACAATTGAACAGCGAGATGGACATGGAAGTACCAAATTGAAACGAATTGAAACGTTTCGCGAAGAAGACGAGGGAGGGCGCGCGCGGCATTATGCAATGAAATCTCGTGATCGAGCCAATGAATCCGCATCCTCCGGCAGAGGAACGGATTCTCGTACCGAGTCGCGCGTATTATACTGATTCGACGTAACTGCTCTTCGTCTGTGCGCGCGCCCGCTCCACGCTAACGACGTCCACTTAACGTTAATAATTATTTTCATTGGGGTCCCGTGCGGTGCAATCGCGCTGCAACGTCAACTTCCTGCAAGGGCGGATATAAAAATAGAGCTCGAGGTACCTAGAGCGCTCGGGACGGAGAGAAAAATTGTCGTAACGATTGCTGCATTTCCTAGCAGGCATGCACCAGTGGCCAAAGTGCAAATATGAATGTTTCTTTGATATTGTAGGTTATGTTATATTGGGTCACGCTATTTTATATGAAATGCCGAATGTTAAGTTTTAGTGTCATCGACCGTTGAGTAGCGACTGAAATTAGGTTTCATATGTGGGAAAATTGGAAAATTTATATCAGCCAGGGGCGACTTCAAGTTAAAGAAATTGTAATAAAAAAATTTATAAATTGTCTATTTCGGATGCTGCCACGGAACATTAGTGTTCCCCCACCGCGTGCTGACACTAATTGTGACGATCGGACCTCCGGATCGCTATCACGCCGGCAATTAAACCCGATTTTTCCTATGCCCGGTAATTGCGACTTGATCACGAAGATTAAGCGCCACTAATTAGATCGTGCAAACGCGCGCCGTAATTACGACCGATCTTCACACCGTCATTTAAATAATTCGTCCGTTCCGAAATCCATACTTGTTTCACGGTTTGCTCGGGAAGGTGTGAGAAGTGATGGGGGGATCATGAGGGTGACTGGGAATTGAGTGAGCGAAGCGAGATCGCGGAAGAATCTGTTTTTCGAATCGAAGAGTCTCAGGGGAGCGATGCGGATTGAGGATTTCCAGTGAATATTTGGTGGTAAATAGGCTTTGAGTAGTTCTCCAATGGCGGGAACTTTTTGAGTATTACGAAGTTTTAGGATGATTTTGATTTTGGCACACATTGCAAATGGTTCTTATAGTGAATATACATTAATTCAGTAATAAGAATCAGGTTATTTGTAAGAAGTGTCAATCAATTCTTGATTGACACTCAAAATATAGATTTCGACGAGAGTGACAGACGAAAAATCACGAATCATAAAGTGTCTTTTACACTTTTTGATTTTTCGCAAATCCCCCATCCTTAAAATAAGTAGATCAGAACCCTCCACCGCCAGTCGCACCAGCAACCTACCTCAACACCACGAACTCAGAAACTGCAAAATCGAAATCCAAAAAAACAACCCACGATTTCACAACAGGCAATAATCTTCGTCCCAACAATCGCGAACCGCGTACCAAAGGTCAACGTCTAATTGAAAGAACGACCGTGAAAAGTCCGACCCGGCGAAGGATTCCGAGCGGGTCCGAGCGTGGATGCGCCATGCCTCGATTCTTATTATTATTTATGTGCGTCGTGTAACGAGGTCAGGCGTTTTCATTTGCCTCGAATCCCCGAAGACAACGGCCGAAAAGCCCGGCCTGCTCGTAAATTATTTAGAGCGCGCGCGGTCCGCTGCCTGGTCGGTGGAAATTAAATAACAACAAAACAATGAAGGACAATTGTTTCTAAGTTTTACGGCCCTCACGTCCTTTTATTGTGCCTCACGCCCTCGTCCGGTCTCTTAATTTAGGGTCGCGCTTTTCCGCCGGCTTTTACGATTTGGCGCCGCGCGATTTTATCTTAACACGTTGGGCGCCACGCATTGACCCACGTTGGGAGCCACGCGTTTTTATTGACCCACGTTGGGCGCCACGCGTTTTTATTGTCCCACGTTGGGCGCCACGCGTTTTTATTATCCCACGTTGGGCGCCATGCGTTTTTATTGACCCACGTTGGGCGCCACGCGTTTTTATTGTCCTACGTTGGGCGCCACGCGTTTTTATTGTCCCATGTTGGGCGCCACGGTTTGCGACGCGTCACCGGCATTCCGCAATCGGCGCCGAGTAATTGCGGTGATTCATCGACGACGATTTTCCGCTTCTCGCGAAAATTGCCGGCCCGGGTGTATCTCGCGCTGATAGACCCGGTATTTCTTTCCTCCCGGACAGGCAATAACAGTGCGAAACAGGTGGGGGTCGGCTTACGCCTCCGCTATATATTGCGGCTACATTTTTATTTTGACACTAATAGCCTTTGCTATCGGACGGCGCGCAACTTAAGTCCATATACGATCGTGTTAATCCTTCGCCGATATTACCCGGTATAAATCCTATGAGCACGAGAGGACTCGAATGATATCCGTGGAACACGCGCGCCTCCCATTCTAATAGAAACAATTCTTCTTATCGGCGCCAATATATCACGTGATTTGCGCTTTGCGCCCGCAAAACGAGGGTTTCTTCAGCTGATGGACTCTTGCGATGATTGCTTTGCAATCGAGAGAGTTGACGTTATAAAATAGAGGAAAAGATTAGAGAAATATGAAACAGATACGGAAAAACCTATCCTTATTCAGAAGGATAGGTTTATTCGCTATGGAAATTGTAGCAATGTACATTGTGGATAATTTTGTACCCGTTTTTACCTTAACATTAAGGAATAATTTATTTGATTTAAAAGGTATAAAAAATTTTTAAATAAATTATCATCTTATAAATTTATGAAGATTCCTTATTATCAGATTCAATACGATCAAAACGGATACAAACTGATAGAATGTACCCTTCCAACTCCATTAGATTCCCCATAGGATATTTTTAACATGTTAATGAATTGAAAAAAATGTTCGCAGGTGTTTAACGAAAATGTCGCTATTTCTGTTACAGGTATGTAAAGGGATATACGGAGAGGCTAGTTGGCAGCTGAGTTTCGAAACCGCCCAAGGCCTGCAATCAGAACTCAATTTGACCGGAAATAATTGACCCGTCGTCGGCTATTTTTGTAATTGAGGATGTCTCTCGGACTGTTTTATTTATATTTATAAATGCGCGCGGATCGGCACATTATCGACGGGATGAAACGCGAGCGCTCGAGCGATCGGCTGCACGGGAAATTAGTTACAACGTTCTGCGCAGCTTTTCGACGAACAGTCGCAAAAAATTCAGCCGACCGAGCGAATTGTGTCGCTCAGACGAAGGTCGACGTGTAAGCCGATATTTGAATCCGCACACTTCATTAGGCCGTGTTTTTATTTAGAAACGATTCATTGTTCATGCACATTCGAATGCATACGTGTCGTTTGAAAAGAACCTCCCCCTCCGCCGGCAATCGCAGCCGACCGATTATTTTAATCCGAAGGGATTGGTTCGACTGATTCGATTAGGTTTTGGTGTTCCGAGTAAGGCGGAAACAAAAAATCCGGGGCAAAAAATTGTGTCGCCGATGAAAATGCGGCGATCGAACGTTCTTGAAAAACGGTCAGCTCGAAACGGATGGCAGGTGGAGAATCGTTCCGATTGGCAATTGCATTACATCGACGTCACGTTTGTGCAAACATCGTAATAACGCTGCGCGCTAAAAAATGCAAAACGACACACGGATAATTATTGAGGGGAGTGAACAATTATACACTGCTCAATCGATTGCTAGGCGTAATTCCGACAAGTTTATTATTAGAGTTATTAGAGTTATTGCATGAGATGTCGCTGCGGTACAATTGTTGATAACAATTATGCTGAATTTCGTGTCAAGTAACGGTAATAATGATATCAAATTACGTTGGCGTTTACAGTGTAAGAACGGAAATGAGTTACAGTTCACAATTTGTGTCACTTTGTCACGGAAAAGTTGTTCGATGGGTAAACAAATTACGATTGCCGCGACGGAGAAAAAATTTGCCTTTCATGGGGTTTTACGAATTTCGTCGGGATTTCGCTGTTCGACGAAAACGGTCCGAGAATCTGACCCGATTTTCTCAATCATTGGTTAGCTGTTCCGACTATTATACTACGTTTAGACAACGATTTTTTTCGTTGAAAGATTATGCCTCGGATGTATATAAATCTTGCCTTTATAATGCTCGAAATGCGTCGAATTCCTCGAGGGACACATGCGAGAAATATCTTCCTCGCTTGAAGGCAAAACTGCTTTTGGCGTTTAATCCAAACCGAAATTTCTCCAACCGTTAAGTCACACAACTTAACGAGCAGAGAACAATGCTTTCCCCCAGTCCTCGTTTCCGCAAAAACAGAGCAACGGGAATTCCGAAAAATAATCTTTCTGCCTCCCTCACATCAAGTCGACTGATACGTTGAGAAAAATTAGGTCAGATTAAATTTACCGGCGGGGTCGTAATCGTCGCAAAAATGATGAAATGATGTCTACTTAATTATGAAATGGGGAATTTGTGTTCGTAAGTGTAACAAATCAGCAATTTCACAAATTTAATTTTACTAATTTTAAAATTGTAATTATAACATTTAGATTCGAATTCTAAAATATTGGAAATTACAGTACATTTTGGAATTCAAAAACAGTAACGTAAATACACCGTAATATATAAGAAACAATATAGTAAAGTCAAGAATGAAGTATTCTGGGAACATTGTGTATTAACCTCTAAAATCGCAATGCTTATTCTTTCTAAATTATAACTTTAAAAATCTTATATTGGATTTACAGTGTATCTTATGACATGGTTGTGTGACGATATGCTTAAATTCCAACAAGTTTGACTCATTCCAATAAATTGTTATTTCTCCACATGCTTCATCGTAAGGTTAATTCGCCCAAAATAACCGATCGTTTTAATCAAACTTGGCCAGCTCAATATTTACGTGGCGTTTAATCCCGTAAGATACAACGCGTATCGAAGTGCATTACACGCCGCCGAAGAAACAATATGCCTGGGTATTTATTGGCAAGCTGGTATTATTGGGAGCGGCAAATCCTCGCGCTGCGTAATGGCACAGTGGCGCTCGGGTTTAGGCCGTAAAGCGTGTCCCCCTGTATCCAATCGTCTAAATTATTCGGCAAGACGGAACGGCGGACGAAGTGCCGCAATTCGGATGATTCCCGGGGGACGGAGAAACGAGGGGGCGGAGGGGGTCATCGCGTGCCGCGGCGCCATTTTCAAAATAGACGTAAGGCGGAAGGGATCGCGTCGTTTCGACAAAGAGCCGGGGACTTTACTGCTTCATAACAACGGACAATCGGCCGTTATGATTTCGGATGCTATTTTGACTGCGCGCGGTGGGTGGGCCCGGCAGCAGACGCAGAAATATGCTACCTCGTAAACTGACCCTTCATCGCGCGCAACGTCGATCAAATGTTTACGCTCGCGGATCGCGAAAAGTTTTATCGGATCGCGATACCAAAGCCTGACGAGGACTGCACTCGCGGAATGCCCGCGATTCGTGATTTCGTCGGATTTATTTTGAGACGAGATGTTCGGGTTGAAACAGATGTTACAGTCTATGACTTTTGCTGGGAACAAAGTCCAATGTCGATTTATTTAAAAAAGAATATGAAAAGTGACATGAAAACGAATTGTTTGGGACAATGCATGTCGTGTAAGTGATCTTGTTTAAAAATATGACAAAAATACTACATGTGAAACTGTATGTGACTTTGTCACATATAGTATGTGATTTTGTCACATATAGTATGTGATTTTGTCACATATAATATGTGATTTTGTCACGTATAGTATGTGATTTTGTCACATAGTATGTGACGTTGTCACATATAGTATGTGACACCGTAATGTGATACATAATCGTATGTGACATAGATGGGTGCCCTAAATGTGACAAATATGTTACTGTAAGTGATATAGATGTATGAAGAAATGATAATAGATATACTACTGCATGTGACTCATGAATGACGTAACTGTCACTGTATGTGACATATGGAATAAATAGGTTCAACTTTATACAGTCACTATATTTTTCTCCGTGTTACATATTTTGCATATTTGTCACATACGCGTCGTAAATGTTTTCCTAGGTGCCACATACATGCCATACACATCGCATAAAAATATTCGCGTGGAGAACTCAATAACAATAACATCACGGAAATAGTTGTGCAGCGGTCGAATCGCTCGCATTGCCTCGTCTTGCTTGCATTGTTCGTATCGAAAAAAATATTTTCCACAAGGACGACCATAAATCCGGCCAATTTAGCCGCGCAAACACATCGGAGTACGAAAAACGCAAATTCCCGAACGAAAAAATGATTTTTCCCGGACGCGCACATTCCGCGCATGCCGATCGGCGATTTACGGCGAAAAAAGCGGAACACGCGTGGAAATATCATTACGCGGCTGAAATTTAAAGATCGCGTTTATGAATGCGCGATAAAACCGGCGAGTCATTTACCGGGCGGTCTTCGCTCGTCCACGAAGTGTCTCCGGACACTTTTTTGTCCGGACACATCTGTCAATCTCGCGACCTAACGCCCGCCGTAAACGGGGCGCGCGCGACCTCTGTAAATCACGCGTCCGCGATTCTGACGCGCGTCCGTAAATGTGCCAGAGCGGTCCGGGCGACGGACTTTTGGGCGGCGACTTCCGGTGCTGCGGGCGGACAATAAAATTTACGCGCCGGTGATAAACGCGCGACGTAAATGCGCGCGCGCGAAAAATCGTGTCCCGGTGCATTTTATGCGCGCGATATATTACCGTCGCGGAATGAATGTGCATAATAAAACGCGCGATTTCGGCGGTGAGCCGATACTCAATTTTCGATCGCACCATAATGAAGCACCGCCCGTAAATCCCGAGCCCTTAATTGGTAGTCTATTTGCGAAGGAAGCCAGATTTCGATGAGCGATTCGCGAGGAAAAATTGTATGGGTCGAAGATCATAGTCGGAGAAAAAAAATGAAAGGAAAAGGGTTATGTTCTACAGTGATATTGTTGTGAACCACGTTATTGAAGTCACAAAGTATTTTTTTTATTTTAGGGAGAGATCTTCTGGTCTGGAGCATCTTCTATTATTTATTTACAAATTAAAAAAAAGTAATGAAGAAAAAAAGATGTTTTAGTACCGATTTCAATTGCAGAGTTTTCCAAACCTTAGAAGTTATAATCGGTTTCATGAAAGACGACAATTTTCTTTCATTTAAAATTTTCTTATTGAATTATATCGCTGTTCGATGACAACTAAAAAAATTTGTAATAAAAAATAACTATTAAACAAAACATCTAATTAAAAACAAATTAGATACAATGTCAATCATTTCCCAATCTTATGTCGATCAAAATTTGATTAAAAATGGTCCCATTTGAATGTCTTCTTTTACTCCTATTTTTCCTTCAATCTGAACATCACCTTAGATTTCCCTGAACTAAATCCGACATCGCATTCAAATGCGCGACGAAATGCGCAGTTGCGCAACCGCTCAAGCGGACCGCGTCCATCGCCGCGTATTTCTGGCGAGCCGTAAAAATGCTGCTCGCTTTTACTCTTTTTGCCGACTATAGCCTCGCGATCGCTCGGTCGATCGTGACTCGTCTATTTTCGCGCGAAAACCGCGCTGCGCTTTGTTCGTTCGCGTTTGCTAATTCCGTCGGCCTTTTTCTCGTTTTTCCCGAACTTTCCGCCGCCTCTTTTTCACCGCAAACTGACGCAAACCAGCGATCTCGGTTGCGCCCGTTTTCGCAATCCGTTGTCGCGTTTGACGACGATGCGTCTTGAGAGGACACTTTTCCGCAAGCGCCATTTACCCCGTCGCGTTCCCCGTAGCCGGTGCGTCTTCGTAAACGAATTTCCTGCCATCAGCCACTCTCCCCGTTGAGCTGGATCCCTTCCCCGACGCGTCTCCGTTACTCGGCGTCCGCGCCGAACAATTGAATTCTCTCTTTCCATTTACCGATCCGTTTGTATCAACATTTACATTTATATTTGAATAATGGGAAAATAAAGAGCCGAGGCCCGCACTCGCCATCAGACTTTCAGTCTGCTATTACATTTTTAAGCGTTCGTTTTCAAGCCTGCGGGGGTCCGCTTACCCCAACCAATCTCCCCCAAACCCTCGACCCACCTAATTCTTCCGCCATCCACGGAACACGCTCTACTAACGCCGCGACGTACATTTGTGCATTATTATGTCATTTATTATTTATGCCGCGCGACGCCGACGATTGCAAAAATTCAACGATATTCATGGACTTTGCAATGAGTTTTTGCCGCAGACGCAAAAACCCTGAGCCCGACCTTTTAACCACTCCGACGACGACTCCGAAGCACTTAATCCAATTACGTCCAACGCAATTGTATTTCGTCTGGAAAACCGCCGGAAAACCGCGTCTTTTCCTCGCTACAATTCGGTTTGATGATCTTTATCGACGATCGACGATCTTTTACGAATTTGTGTGGGATCGATAAATTGATAGGGGTTCCAGTCATGATTATAGTTATCACACTGGCATCGTAGTGGCGTCACATTATTTTGCAGATGTTACTGTTATTTGCTAGGATGTAACTGCGTTGTCACATTCGTGTGACGATCACACTATGAAATCGCATTCGTGCAATCACATTGAAATCACATTCCTTTGACGCTCACATTGAAATCGCATTCGTGCGATCACATTGAAATCACAGCAATGTGACATCACTGCGATTTCACAGGTATGTGATTATGACATGGGGATGTTACAGTGCTGAGTCTGCTGCACTCATTATTATTACACAACTATAATATCATTGTGAAGTCATCATAACATTTTTGTTAAATCACTGTGTCAGTATTGGATAACGATGTGACATCATCGTGATATCTTAAAATAACACCACATAGTCTCACCTTTATGAAATATTATCGAAAATGTTCACCATACACCCTCTACGTCACACTTACGCCACATTATCTATGGTACAATAATGTCACACTGATGTCATACATTCCATGATAGAGTGTTGCCGCACTTAAATCACATTTTCCGTGATACAATAAAGAATTACATATATCACATTTTCCATGATACAATAAATTTTATATTGACGTCATCTTCCATCATTCGATAATTTGACCGACTTCACATTTTAATATTACAAAATTTATTAATGTGACTAAAGATCTATGTAAAGTCTCTGTGACATCACCGCAACGTCACCATGTCACATTTTGTTCGACTGTGCATAAACCTGACAACAAGAACATCGATATCAGCGATCGGCCGATTTTCGCGCGTCGCGTGCGTTCAGTCGAGAGAAATTAGCACTTCGATTTGTCCGACCTCCACACCCAATCCTCCCTCCACCCTCCCCTCCCCTCGAATTGCTCCTTTTTCAGTCTTTTCACCCGTGCCAAATTCCTTTACACTTGATCAATTTGTCTCATCGTTCATGCACCTTCGCGCCTCGATCCCTCGCATTGTTCGTCCGTCGCTCGGTTATCGCGATCTCGAAAAGTCCATTTTCCGACCGGTTAACGATTACAGCCGTGTAACGCGCGATGACTTTTCAGCAGCCAAGTCAAGTAATTTGTACTCTTGTTTGTATGTAAACGTCCCGGTGCGGATCGAGGTGAGAAAACGCGTGTTTTTTTCCCGCGATTGTATGCGGATGCATTGTACACGTGGGGCTTTCCCGGAGCTGTCGTCGGTCCATTTTAAACGCCTCGGAAAACGATCGCGATTCCATAAAACGGCCGTTCGGTGTCACATGCGCGCGCGATTCGCTTTTATGCCGCGACGCACGTGAGGGCATCACAAAATTTACGGCGCCGCTGATAACCGGTCGTGGATTCGCGTTACTTTTCAATTTAGATAAAACTCGGCCTGCATATGGCGCGCTTTAGGGCGACGCAATTTGCTCATTATTATTGCGTTCGAATCGACGGTACAGTCCGACTCTGGGGCGGCTCCCCTTCGATGCACAATGATATTAATAATAATAACAACGATGATCACGAGGATGAAATTAGAACGGCTTGTCTTCGTGAAATCCGACGCGTTGAAGGTCTGTTCGATAGAAAAATATTTGTGTAGAATACAGTGGATTTATTTCTCGTTTTTTTTCCTGTATAATCCGTAATTGCAATGCGGAGATTTATTTTGTAAGCTGATTAAAATATTTTTCCTAACCAAATAGTCTTAACAAAACTGTACCCTTTACTAGCACGAGATAGTTTTCTGGGGTCCATTTCTACCCCACATTTTACCAATTTCATCGCAATATTATTTTGCTTACATGACATGATTCGGAAGTAAAACCCTGAACGATCTTTCGGGTAACCTCAATTTTTCCATCAAAAACTGAAGACTCTGGAGAACGACTATTGAAAACGAAGAATGAGCTCGATAACAATAACAGTAACAGTATCGGTGATCGGTTGTAGTAGTAACAATAATAATAACGATTCAGTGGTGCGAGCGGGAAAGACGCAAATTGCAGTCCGGCGGAGAGAACCGAGCCGGAGCATCGCTTTATCTTAATGCCAAAATCAAATCAGCTCGCATGGAATTAGAGATGGCATTACGGGCTATCAGCGCGTATGCACCCTGCGAATATCGCGTATGCAGCCCCCGCGTACCGATCCGTGGCCGGCGCAACAATGCGCCGGGATAGGGCGAGAACAATGCGTGATG
This sequence comes from Ceratoteleas bidentatus, assembly GCA_022817645.1. Classification (NCBI taxonomy): domain Eukaryota; kingdom Metazoa; phylum Arthropoda; class Insecta; order Hymenoptera; family Scelionidae; genus Ceratoteleas; species Ceratoteleas bidentatus. Next base: position 3,969 of record JABFPB010003881.1, on the reverse strand, counting down.
GGGAAACATGAGAACATGACAACACGAGAATATATCGGATAATATTGCCGGACCCTCGGCTCGGCGCGACCACGTGTGTCTCGCATCTTGGAATGCTCGTTTGTTTTTCGCGGGTCCTGTACCGAGTCGTTCGCCCCACGGAAAAAATGATTTCGCCCGTAAATTCGAGGATGGGGATTGCGGGCTTCTCGAGCACTTTTGGGGAGAAGTGGCTTTATTTTATTTTTATTTTTATCGTGCCTTGGTGGACGGATAATGAATTGTGTTTTGGGTATTTATTAGACCAGGTTGAAGAAAATGGAATGGGTTCGAAGATAGTTAAGAAAACGTCTGACAATCTCTGAAAATCTCTGAAAGCCTCAACATTGAAACTGTCAGAATTTTTCAGAGATTTTCAACAATTTTAAGAGGTTTTTATATATTTTCAGAGGTATTCAAAGATTTTCTAATGTTTTCAGAGTATTTTCCAAAGATTTTCAGAAATTTTCAGAAATTTTAAGAGGTTTTCAGAGATTTTTATCTACAAGGGAACACTCTTGTCACCATCGCTTTCACAAACCAATCCCTAAAAAACCGCAGTACCGTTTCCAACTCAACGTATGCAAATGACCCCCTTGTTCCGCCATCCAGTGCGCCGCACCGTTTCATTTCGCGATCGTTTCATTTCATCTCAAGATCGACTTTTATTTCCAATTCAAATGCCCCCATTCTGACCGCTTTTCATAATTCGAATCCGACTGAAATCCGCCACTCGACAGAAGATCCGGATTTATCCGGCCTGCGGTTATTGGGTCTAAGCATGCGCCGCTTGTTGGCTCCGCAAGTACACATTTCCCGAAGACGTGTGTTTTCCCTCGACCGATCGCCGTAAATCGTCGTCAACCGATGACGCTTCCCGTCAAACACGTCCAGACCCTGATTATCCTGCTAATGCGCCGAATCGCAAAAAGCTCGTCAACACGCCAATTACCAGCCCGCGGCTTTGATCCGGCGCGTTCCGCTGTTATTTTAATCGCGCGCGGATGTCGGCGAATTAATATGTATATGAGCGATCGAGGCGTGCGAATTGTGCTTAGACCGGGACCGGCGCGAGCGAGAGGGGAAAGACGGGGAGGGGGAGGGGGTGGCGGGTGAAAGGACGCGGTTGTTGGTTTGCGGTTGACCCGTGCCAAAACCGCAGTCTGATACCCTTATGATGGTAATTGTGCCAATCTTGTTTTGTCGCATAACCGATGACGTCAGTGGTACCGAATATGCGACGCATATTGCGCGCTGATTCGATGATTCCCGGGCAGATAGCGCGACGCCGGATTAACATATTAATTAACGTTGCGATCGAAGTTCGTTTGACGGTTCGCGTGGTGACTTTGATTCGGCACGTCCACTTTTCAAAGGGCTTTCCGGCCGAATTACAAACATCCGGCGAATCAGATTAGTTTTAGTCGTCAAAGTGCGGTTGAACAAGTTTGACGAAAATCCGTGGGGTGACAGTTGAATCGGAGTGTTGCATGTGGAAAAAACGAGTTTTCGGTGGGCCAAGAGGATTGAGTTGCAAATTCGGTATTTTGCAGCAAATTTCCGGAGTAAAAAAATTTTGTGAAAAAATAATCAAAATTGATCAACCAAATGAGACCGTTTTTTGTCAAGTTTTGAAAATTTTTTATGAAATCATTCTTTGATTAAATCTCGATTTCATCAAATCATGATCAATTCCCATCAAGTTTAGGTTCATTTTTTACTCGGCTTATGTATAAAGAAAGGAATATGGTTTTAAAAGTTTCAATGCGTTTCTACTTTTACCTATACGTTTTTATTTATTTTGAAGACTATGGATCATGATCTCAAAGAAGGCTGGAAAATATCCAATTCTCCCTATGACCTCGCTGACTAGTCTCATCTCTCCGTCGGTAAAACAGCTTGCATCCCCTTAAGGATTCGCGGTTTTCGCTTTGTACCAAGTTTCATCGTTAGCAAGTCTAATCATACACGCCCACGTCAGCCGAGTGTAATTCCGAAGAAAATAAAGCGCGACAACTCGGAGCCATGTATATGGGGCGAACTTTCAGAATCGTCGTCGGAATGCTCGGGCCGATTACGAAATATTAAGACATTGGCCGTCGACTTCCAGGAGAAGTCGTGTTCAACCCTGTTGACAAATAATATTAGAAACAAATAGGCCTACATGTTTGAGATCATTTAGAGTAAACAACTTAAAACCATGTAGATACTAATAGCACTAGAGGTTAGAAAAAGGCAAGAGGTTGATTAGAGAAAGGTACAGCATAGGTTAGAGAAAGGTGAGATGAAGGTTAGAGACAATTTGGAGAAAGGTTAGAGAAAGATTAGGGACATATAACGCGAGATTTATTTTTCCACTATACCCAATTGAATAGTTCCACTACTTTAGGGCTGATTCTAATCGCATCTACATTTATCTTTATGATTTCTAACCCTAAAGAGACCGTAACTGCAATATAATTTTGGACCACCAAAACAGTTTTTCAGAGTTTTTATATGTTCCTAATGGTTTCTGATGGATTTTTTAACTTCTGATGGATTAAAAAAAATTTTTTGGGGTAGAACATCTATACTGTTTCAATCCGGTTTTTGTCCAGAGACTCTCCGTCAGTCTTTTCCGGGAAGATCGCGACGGCCCGCGCGATTAGTGATTCGCCCTTGGAAGCGCACTCGTTCGGCCGCGCCAGTCGAATATTCATATTGCGGGCGATGTAAATAAGGCAAGCGGGATGCCTCGGAACAGTAGCTGCGATATTAAGAGATATAAACTCGGCGATACGCGGGAATAAGGAGCCTCGAGCGAGCGGCGCACACGACCGCGCATATGCATATTTCGCTGGGAATTAATTCCGGAAATGCATCGGTCGGACGGCGCGGCTGTGTTGCGTACGTGTGCCGCGCCGTGTACGTGCCGAGTTCCTTCTCAAGCGGCATGAGAACCCGAGCAACTTCTGCAAACAGCGGAGTCCAGGACCCGAGAGAAAAAGGAAAGAAGTTCCATTAAAACTAGTCACAATAGTACTCATGAGGTATTTGACAATACCTTGTCATATTCTGTAAAGCATGTGTCTAAGATCCTTGAGTTCCGCGCTGAATTGGAAATTCCATTTATTTGTTTGCAATGTGGTTCATTGTGAAAATTTGTCTGAATGGTTTTTATGAGGATTTCGAGACATGTGCAGAATTTGTTGAACATTGAGTAAGCTACATTAACCCCGATGAAAATTTAAGTTCATTAAAGGTAATCATAATGTAATTATATTTTTTCTACTGCAATTACCTACTGAATTTCATTGAACCACATAAGATAAATGATATCTTGTCTCCTTGCATTTGAAGTAATTGCAAGTGAATTCTAATGAACAGAAATATTCACGTTTACATGTAATAATGCAGAACAATTATTACGCTAAAGTCAATCTCTGGTAATTCCATAAAGTGTGCAGTATGCAGCCGTCCATTCAATAAGAAAACCCCCCATTCATTCCGAGTTAATTGTATTTAATCAGTTTTCATTTATTTCAGGCGATTTAAAATCGTCATTAACATGGATAAGCTTAAGATCCAATCGAATTCAATTTTTACTCGCATTTAATTAAAATCGAATATTAATCGATACAATTTACTTATCTCTGTAAGACATATACTTACTTGCAATAAAATCTTTCCACAATAAATCTCCATAATTCTGGTACCTTAAGGTGGAAAATCCGCCAAGAGGTGTACATTTGTCGTTCCACGTTTAAATTGAAAATTAGTTGTCAAAGCATTCAGTTGTCAAAGCAATTAGTTGTTTTCGTGAAATCTATGATCCCAGCAAAAAATAATGAATAGAAAAGAATGGAAAAGAATTGAAAAATAGAAATTGAATTCTTTTTGAGAAAGATTCGGCATTCATATTTTTATCCTCTTTTCTTTTCTATTCTTTTCTATTCCAATGATTTCTCTATG
>JABFPB010003880.1:0-16039 GCA_022817645.1 Ceratoteleas bidentatus | reverse complement strand
ACAGCATTATTTGACCTTGCGTGAAAGCAGTTTTTACTAGGAATTTATCACAATTTACTACAAAATAAAGTAGTTTTTACTGTTTTGGACGCTTCATCCTCGAATTACTATAAAATATAGTACTTTTTGATACAATTTTTCTCTCCGTGTACCAATGTGCAATCTAATCCTAAAAACTAACCTCATCTTTCAAATAAGGTCAAAAAATGTACCCGAATCAGAGCAACCCGTGACATTTAAGCTTCCGTCCGATTAACATTCCGGACGAGCGTTAAATCCGACCGTTAATTAAATTTCCGTATACACAGCGTGAATACAATAAATGGCGGCATCGCGCTTCTGGCGGAATTACCAACTTTGCGCGGGCCATGCTTTGTTCTGACATAATGCACTTCTTGCCTTACGGGCCGGGATATTCATTTCCCCGACTCGCAATATTAATTCAGGGGATATTAAGGTTATGTTAAAAGCACGATTAGCGATTTACATTGCAGATATATTTACATTACACTGAAATTACGGATATTCAGTTTGGAAGTTCATTTCGTGCAGCGAAAACTTGTTCTGTCAATGTTTGAAGAACATTGAGCCCACATACCCAAACTCTCAGTAACTTATTGGAAAAAGTTCAAAATAAATTCTTGCGACACTTGGCATACATTAATGGAACGCCAATGCAAAGAGAAAACCATTATTATATTGTGCCTCGAATTCAATTTGACATATTAACCCTATCGAAAAGAAAATAATTACTAGTTTACTCTTTTTTTGCGACATATTAGCTAGCTCGTTAATTTGTTTTGCCAAAACAACTGAACCAGAAACCTAATTTTTCGTAAAGTTAATTCGGTTTCCCCATTTTCTTTTTCCTTCCCAATACAAATTCATAAAACTCATACCGATTGCCGTAATTTCCGCAATATAGTGTCAAAGTTTCAACTATCTCCATTTTACACTCGCGACCGAAACTCCTGAACTGCCCCGCGTTAAAAATATTCCAATCTCGTCGCGACGAACTGTTCTTCCCGGAACGTGTATTTTCCCGCGCTTTTCTTTTCCGCGGAAACTCGGGTTACCAAAGCTTCTTAATTTAAGACCTCGACATTTTAAGCTTCTTAATTTAAAACCTCGACATTTTAAGTTCCGGGAAACACCGTAGCCTCGGATTCCCCCGCGATCCTGTTTCGAATGCGAACCAGGAACTCTGTAAATAATTTCGAACAACTTCTTTCGACCTTGGCGCGGTATCAATCGGATACGGCAAACTAGTTGCGTAACATGGTAGGATTGATATTGACGATCGATAGTCTGCTTCTAATAACAATGTTATGGCAGTTGCGTAAACGCAATTGACGTGATGGAACGTCTCCTTTTTGCTTTGCAGTGCAAATCGTGGATAAAAAGAGTCAGGGGATCTAATTAAGAGAGTGAGTGATAAATGAACGAAAATAGAAAGTGATAGCAGACACAGCAGAAATGAGAATAAGAAAGTTACGAATGTGAAGAAGAAAAGGGGAATACGAAAGGCGAATGAGGACAAAGAGAGAAAAGGGTCTTTGGAAATTAGGGGATAATGTGCATGAAAGCAAATTTCAGTATGAATGTCTGAATGTTTCTTGCTTTTCAAAAGTATTAACCGTTGAGCCAATATGAATAGGAAAAGAGGGAAGGAAATGAAAATTAAAAACAGCAAGAAATGTTGGAAAGGGAAACAATATGTATGTGAAGTGAAAACCAGACTGGAAACGAAACTTTGAGGTGGAACCAATAACATTCAGTCAAAGAGGAACAAAAATAAGAAATATTGGAAACGAGAACTTTGGAAGGACAAAATTGGTTCGCTCGACTAGGAAATGCAAAAAAGAGTTGAAAAGAAAAATGACAAGTGCAATGGAAGTGAGAACAAGAAAACAGAACATAAACACTAAACGGATATGCAAAACTTGAAATTCAGTCAAAAGCCAAAGCATGACTTAAAGATGAAAACAACCAAAATAAAGATGACCTTCGAAAACTAAGCCTTATAAACCAAAGCAAAAGTAAAAATTGAGATTTAAAAATGTAAACAACAACCAAAATAAAAGATGACCTTTGAAAATGAAATAACACAAATAATATAATAGATAAACAAAACAAACAAAAGACATTAAACACGAAAATAAAGGCAGTAACATAATTGAGGACAAAAACACAATGGTCAAAGCATGCTCATCGGCTTAAAATCTAAAACAGACACGAAAAACGGTTTGTCATCTGATAATCAAGACAAAACGTTAAGTAGTCCATTAGTACCGCGTGAAAAATTGCTCGACGTTACGCAGCGGGGTTTATGGCGCATTTTTAATTCCGATGTGCTCGTATCTCGGGTAACTTTTTCCATTAACGCCCACACGATTTACGATTGCGAGGTGTAATTATAACGGAAACGCCTTTCGCACGGAAACGAGAGTTGCACTCGAAAAGAGTTCCCAAATCCGACGGCCGGTAATTGGTTCGCCAAAAGTGGCGGCCTTGCAATTACCCGGCGATTTCTGCGATCCGAAGTAAAATAATGATGAACGATTGTTGGCGGCTTTGATTATAATTAATGCGAATGACCATGAAATGGTCGATATTTGTGGATGTCGAAAAAACAGTTACTCTCATTGAAGACTATTAGAAAATTAAGGTCTAAATTCGTAGGATGTTCTCAAGATTAAATTGATAGAAGATTAACATAGAAGATATTAAGTAGTTACCAAAGCAGAAGTACCATCTGCGAAATTTCTTTTCTAATTGCCAGTCGCAAATGAAGCTTTTTCGCAATAACGATCAGAAGATTTTAAATATTCAAAATTTTTTCATTGACTAACCTAAACATTTGCTGAAAAGTAATGGGGTTTCCACTGCAATGCTAAATTTACAAATTTCAAAATGGCGGAATAAATATGGCCGAGCGAAAGAACTTGAGCAATTTACATCGAAATTTAGAAATAAGTACTTTCGCCATCGCTAAAAACTAATCTGAGAAAAGTTAGATTTTGATGACTATGTCATTGGTTAACCTGAAACTAAGCTGAAAATAACGGATTTCCTACTCCAAAACACACTAGCAGTAAGAAATCATTCAAATTTTGCAACAGTGTTGATTAATCGTGTAACATTCCGTTTTTGTCGCAGCGCCCTCTGTCGGGAAGTTACGCAAACTCATTCGGGGATTCCCTGGATGAAGCCGTTTTAGAAAAAGAGGCTTGCTACGGGAAACGATGCACAGCTAACGAGCACTGCTGTCCCGGATCGGTTTGCGTCGACGACAACAGCGGTAATTCATCATCTTATTTATTGTATCGATTGCATGAAATTGTGATATACTGGCTCGTCATCGCGATCGTACATTTGCCTGTGTCATTAATTATCTTCCAATACCAATGTTATTGCCACACATTTCAAATAGTTATAAATTGCCCGACCCAGTTCCGCGCTAGAGTAATTACTGTGACACATCGTCGGTGGCAGATACTTACAGCGCCACCTGTGGTAAAATATGTGGAACTCAAGTAATGAACATGTCGAGGAAAAACCTCACATTATTTAGGTCCAGTATGAAACGTTTTATTTTTAATTAGTTATGTAATAAATGTTTTGTATTTTAAGAAATCATAGTGTGACGCCCTCTCGCGGATTAATGTTGCATAATTAAGGGAAACAATCCTTAGCGCTTCAAAATGGGATTTTTGATGATCTTAAATAATATCTAAATGATATATTAAATATTTAAAAAAATTAAACTTGTTAAGTATGATAACTCAACTCTATTAATCTTCGAATTTCTGAAAACCACTTTAACTTTTTCAAAGCATCAAAATGGTGTGCCCCCTTAAGTTTCTTTTTAGAAATTAATTCCGTTTTCTTCCTTATCCAAAGTAACGTGAGATCAATTTAAAACTACATCCTTTGCCATGCTAATTTCACTATCATCAGCGCCACCTAGTAAAATTACGTAATAAAACTCGAGTTTCCCTTAAAAGTACGGGAATTTTTTCGTTTTTCATTCGGTGTCGAGACTGATAATGTTTATGGCAACTTTTATTGGAGTTTATAGCGCCTCGTTTAAATTGCACAATGATGTAACGGAAACCTATCAAAACCGTCCGTCCGCGAGCTTTCCCGTGCAATTGGTTAATTAATTAGTACAACGATCCGACACACCGAGCGTTTTATTCGTGATTGTATGAATAATAAAGCGGGTTATTCCGAATTAGTTACAGGATATTGCCGCTTTTCGTATGGCTTGAAGCATGGCGAGATTTGCAGGAGTGACAACGACTGCGAAAACGGTCTAGTGTGCGAGATCAACGACGAGGAGAATGCTCGAACATGCCAGTACCCGATCTATTCTAACAAACAGTATAGTATGTATCAAATTTCATTTTCGCACTAGCGTGGAAAAGACCACTTTTCGGCCCTCGTGCGGAAAAGATTACTTTTCTACACTCGTGTGGAAAAGATCACTTTTCGGCGCTTGTGCGGAAAAGACCACTTTTCTGCACTCGTGGTTTGGTCACTCGTGCGGAAAAAAAGTATTTCCGAGCTCGTGCGGAAAAGACCTCTTTTCTACACTGTTACTTGTTCAGAAAAATGTCGTTTACAACAATTCGTCTAAATTTAATTCGATATAAAGAAAAGTAAGAAACAAAAAATGTCTCAACTCCAGTTTGAAACATAGTCCAGTCAGTAACTGCAAAATTTCCGGTGAACGTCATCCGGCCGTTCACATCGCTACTTAATTATAAACAAACCAAAGAGCGAACTCTTTTAATCGATCAATTATTCGCGCGGTTGCGAAATCCGCGCGGACGACCACCGAAATCCGAATCGGCATAAAAGATGCACGTCCGCGGATCAATTATTCATGCGCTTCAAACCGCAGATGAGCTCGGGACTGTCGTTTATCGACAACGCGTCAATAATTGCACCGATTTTTTGCTCGAAAAAGTCGGGCAAAAAGCCGCGCGTCAGTATTGGCCGATTAATCGCCACGGAAAAATCTGTCTTGTGTTGCAGGTGAGGAATGCAATATGTCGGGCGAGTGCGACATCAGCCGCGGCTTGTGCTGTCAACTGCAGAGGAGACACCGACAGGCTTCGCGAAAGGTTACTGATTTACTACTTATCGCTTTTTCGATCTTTCAAAGTTTATCTATTTATAGTTATTTTTGGAGATGGGATATAAACCGTTTTTTAAAGGGTATATACAGTCAAATCTTGTCGTTTTAGCCTTGATCTTCTTGTCCCCTGCTCGTTTTAGCAAGAATTCCCTCGTGTTATTATCGCACGCGTCATTTGTAGGTTATGAAGACTGGTTCTGATTATATTATTGATTTTTTACTTACATACATACACATTTGGGGGGGAGCCTCTAGCGAGGTTCCTGAGCACTTAGACTTCGTCCATTGTACTCATGCCCCCATCGCCACGATCAGGAAGCTTGGTGCTTCCCGACACACGTTTACCCAGTCACAGGTCCAGCTGCTTCGCTAGACCTGTAATTAGTTGGCGCATGTTGGGGCTTGCTATACCCAGAGTCCTGCTTCTGACTTGCGTCAGTGCAGGACACTCTGTTATTTCTACACTGCTCTGTAAGAAGCCCTATGACATTCCTCAGCTGTTTTCTACTAAGTTTCCCGACCATGGCCGCGAACTCAGGCTAGAGCCCCTCACCAATCAGCGGCCCGGTCTGTCCCGCGGTCGAGCCGTTCCACCTCTGTTCCAGTTGCCTGGTTATCCATATCTCAATAGCAGATAGACCGGCTCTATATGGTGACCACAGGTGTCCGCATGAGAGTGACCTTGGTCCTCCGGCTGAGTTCATCATTAGCCAATCTGCACTTACTTGTCAGGGCAGATCTGTGCACTACACCCGATAGCGCCCCGATTGCTGCCCTGTTGTCCGAGTAGATCGTTATCTTTCCCTTCCATCGAGAGAGAAACGAATCATCCAGGGTCCTGGGATGTTTCCCTGATCTCTGTGATGAGATAATGGATGGAAGATTCAGAGGGTCGCTGGCAACTGCGGCCCCCTCACTGGTAGCCACCTTCCGCCCACGTTTTCCCTTCCTCCGTCCGTCTGGGTCCCCGTCGTCTTTCGACTTCGGAGTCCCCAGAGTTTCGGAGTCCTCCAATCTGCACTTCCTTGTCAGGACGGATCTGTGCACTACACCCGATAGCATCCCAATTGCTGCCCTCCTTTAACGAGGCCCCATCGGTTATCTTGGCCTCATGCGATTGGGTAGCCGAGCCCACAGGTAAATACGAGCATTCGGAATCCCCAATCGTAAATTGTCGAAGTTCCCCTGTAGGGAGCCCTCCTCAATGGTCTCAGCTAATGCTGGTTTACGACTGGGTAGCCGATCCCCCAGGTAGCTGTGAGCATTCGGAATCCCCTAACGTAAGTTGTCCAAGTTCCCCTATAAGGAGCCCTCCTCAATGGTCTCAGCTAATGCTGATTATATAAACAGGATGATACCGCCCCAGACAGAGCCTTTTGCCTGGGGGGGGAGGCTAAGGGCGGATTCACAACACGTCAAACGCCGGCGCTTCGACGCTCGACGTTTGCTCGTTTCCAAATAGGAATCGCCGGCGCAAAAACGCCAGCGCCCGACGCATCGCGAATCCGCCCTAAATTCTCAGGGAGGTAGCCCGGTATCCCTGAGGCACCGTAGGGAGCTCCCGAGTGCCTCGCGGCAGGCACATCGGGGAGTTGCTTCTTGGTCGCTTCCGAAACCTTTACCCCCCGTAAGTTGTACGTTCCCCTATGGTGGTAAGTGACCACATTGCAGCCTCAACCTTGCGTTGGTGGTGGATTTCGGTTACTCCGTCGGCACAGTCATCCATCATTCAATCATCCATCATTCATTCAGTAACCGAGCGGGTCACCCCTGTCACAGGGCTCCCCCCTCAGCGTTCCACATCCACGGATGAGCCCGTTTATAGGGATTCCTTCATTCAAACAGCTTCCAGATCCCCTCAAGCCTACCGAAGATCCTTCAGCTAAGCCCCTGAACCACGACAAGGTCATGCAACTCATCAGAGGATCGTGTACATGGGCATATCCACTTGGGACCAATGAGGATTTTTTTTGTTGGCATTCCTTTGTGGGACCAACGAGGGGCCTACCGAAAACCCATCGTTTACCAATATTGGCCCTCAATGGGCACCCCGTTACATGCCCATGTAGTGCCCAAAGTCGGCACTCATTTGGGCTAATCAAATTCCAAATGTTCATCCCCAATGAGGCGTACCATAGGGGCCCTATATGGGCTCCAGTTGGTTATGCCGGATATTGGGCTTGCGCCACAAAAGCCCAAGAGGGACCCAATCTTCAGATGGGGAATGCCCTATGAAATTTCTACTAGGGTATGAACATATGAACATTACTGTTCGCCAAAGGACCCGTACAAAAGCCTATGATTTTGGCTCTCTGTGAAATCTTCTAACAATTTGGTCGTGAAGACTTTTGATTAGCATCAACAGCTTTTGATTTTCATACCTTTTCATAAATTTCATAGAGGGCCAAAAACATAGGTTTTTGTGCGGGTTCCTTGTTTTAGGTCAAAATTTTTCTTAAAAAGAGTTTTTTTTAAAACAGTCAACTTTCTTAAAGTTGCAACATATTAACAGTTCGTAATTATGTCCCTGCAACAATTTTTAAACTAAAAAGTATGTAGGTAGTTGGAAGCAATTTTAAAGAGAAATTTTAAGGAGATTTCTCCAAAAATCAGCCTTTTTAACAATCTGGAAAAGGCTGTGAATTTTTTAAAATAAGGATTGTAGTAGTTTCGAAATGTAGTTGATTTAACTACGGTCCGATAGTTGTAGCCGTTTTAACTCCCGTTGTAGTTGGATCTACTAAAAACGATTAAAATTTTTCTCAGTGTATTTACATTGACATTCTGACTTGAGTACAGAATGTCAATTACCCATGAATGCTGGATCGCCTCGTTCGGCAATCCCCATTCGCGCAAATTGTCCGTGATGCCTTTGGCCATAGCGTTCAACAATTAAAAATCGCGAATTTCGACACCGCAACAAAGCACGTGAACCAGCTTCCAGGGACTGCTGGTGCAGAGCTGCCAACGCCGTAAAGTCGTCGCGACAATCCGGCAGAGCGCGTTAGAGTAGCATCATTTTTTTTCTGCGTATACGTTCCATATGAGAAATAGACCAGAAATACGAAAAACTAAAAAGGGCGGGGAAAAGACCGGGCGCGACCACTCCCGGGTTAATATAAGATTAATTATAAAAAATGATTGTTACTTAAAAAATTCCACCACATTTTTTTCACAGATACGTCTTAATATCCAGACCCGAGGCCTACGCTTCCATCTACACCAGTCGCCGGATCATCTTTATGCTGATAGCCATCTGGCTGACCAGTTTCGCCTTACTGACCCCGCCCCTCTTCGGTGTCTGGGGCACCCTTGGCCTAGACCCAGCAAGCTTCTCCTGCACCATTCTCCAGAAGAACGGAACCAGTCCCAAGAAGCTTCTGTTCATGGTGGGGTTCGTCATCCCCTGTCTCGTCATCACCTTCTCCTACCTCTGCATCTACTGGCATGTGCGCCAGTGTCGTCGCAAACTGGCAGCCCATGCGGCCAAATCTGCCGCTCCCAATGCACGAAAACGGGCTGGTTTTCCTCGGCGAGAGGATTCTCGTGTCACGAGGCTGATGCTGACCATCTTCATCTGCTTTCTGCTATGCTTCTTGCCACTGATGCTAGTGAATGTGGTAGATGACGATATGAAGCTGCCGGTGGTCCATGTGGTGGCGTCAATCCTGGCTTGGGCGTCTTCTGTGGTCAATCCTTTCATTTACGCGGGGACCAACAAGACCTACCGCCAGGCTTACAAGCAACTTTTGTGTGCCAAAACACCTAGGAGGAATATCGGTCAGAACCAACCAACTTCAAGCAGATTATCGACGTAGGGGGGATGGATTAAAGGTGTTTTAACCCTCTATGGTCGAAGCTCCGGCTCCTACACTCGGCCGATTTTTCGACATTTCTTGTTCATGCAAGTTGTTGCACTCGATGTAGCGTTTGGGGCTCGTAAATGTAAGATGGCACTGACTTGCTTACGAAAACACCCAAAAAGCCTTCGTTTTTCACACACAACTATCCAGATTTAAACTATTGTGCATATCCCCATTCCTCTCACGCGTATACGGTTTCGACGTAAAGAGTTAAAGGATCAGGGTTTCTTGATATGGACACTGACATTTGATGGTATTAGCTAATCAAATTTTAGGTACTAAAGGTACTAGATGTAATAGAATTCTAACTCTATTACATCTAGAGTTAGAAACGCCAAAGTAGTGCTTTGGTTCATATGGTATTTAGGGATGGGGGGAAGATTTTTGAATGTGAAAGGAATAGTGCTAGATGAAGAGAGTTTTGGATGTGAATATGGTGAGACTGATAGGGTGTACAAACATGTATATAGTCACTGTGGGTGTTAAAGTGTGTTTAGTTGTGGACATATGAAATTAGTGAAATTTTTCTCGAATACTGGTTTCAGGAAAGAATGTTTGATTTTCAAATTTTCAATTAAGGTAATTGGCTTATTTTTCTAAAGAAATGCCAAGGAGCTCAAATTTTATGCCAGCTTGAAGAACAGATATGAAGAATAATTTCGCAAAATTTGGTTGTATTTGACTACATTGTTTTCGAGAAAATCTATGGCAAACTAGCTCATTTTTGTATTATCTACATGCCTTCTTATGACAACTTCAAAATTAATTTTCTCAAAAATAATGCAGTCAAAGTAAACCACATTTTGGGAAATTACTCGTTTATTCTTTTCCTAGTAATATGAATTCGATCCCCTACTTCTGGAATATTGTGTAAGATTAAACTCAATAATCTGAATTTAAGACACATGCTGTTTGACATACACTCTGTTTTGTCTGTCACAAATTTTCTGTTTGTGCCAGCAAGATTTCCCTACAGAGATTCCTATTGTCAGAGCATGAAATTCATTCTGTGACAGATTGATCGCGAAAGAATGACTTCCCTTCTCTGACAGCATGCAAATCTTGTTGCGACAGAAGTAGGCACGTTGACACGTACGCAATTGGGACTAGCAGGATATGGTGATAAAATGGCGGCAATAAAGCACAACCAATCAAAAGTGGTATATGAATGGAAAGCTTCTCGTTTTCTGTTCATCCACCACTTTTGATTGGCTGTGCTTTATTACCGCCATTTTTTCACCATATCCTGCTAGTCCCAATAAATCTCAATTTAGGTACACTTTGAAGATACTTTGTTGAAATTATCTTAAATGTGTTGTTTGTTTTCTTTCAGCGTTTATACCTTTTTATGGTAACCATATTTATATTAGTAATTTCATATTATAGAGTGAGGTTATGTCCTATTCAGCAACATTCAGGCAATTTTCATGCTGTGTCAGCATGAAATCATTCTGCCAGAGCAAGTCATATTGTAAAAGACGTGATTTTCCTTCTATCACAGAAGTGTTCTTGCTGTAACAATAGGGAATTTCTAAAAGTGTACTTTACTAAAATGTATTCCTAGAAGGAATATCTTAATTAATTATTATCTTTAAAAAAGCTTTTTTTACTTGCCGCGTGAACAAAATAGGCTAAATATATTATGGTAAGCGTCTGTTTTTCTAGTATGGTAGTGATCTGGATACAATCTGGCAATAATATGGAAGTAATCTGGATGCAATCTGGGAATAACATGGGAACGATCTGGGTGTAATCTGGCAAACATGTGGGAATAATTTGGATACATAGTCTGGAGCTATGGCCAACGTAATAAGGTAAGAGTCTGGGTAAGAGGAGCCAGATTGGTGCCAGATTCCAATAAATAAACTGCGGGTCTGGATGGAGTTTCGACGAAGTATGGGTGCAGTCTGGACGAAGTATGGGTGCAGTCTGGGCGAAGTATTGTTGCAGTCTGGACGGAGTCTGGGTGAACTCTGGATACAGTCTGGACGGAGTCTGGATGGAATCTGAACGGAGTCTGGATTGAGTCTGAACGGAGTCTGGGTGGAGTCTGAATGGAGTCTGAACAGAGTCTGGATGGAATCTTAACGGAGTCTGGATGGAGTCTGGACGTAGACTGGATAGAAGCTGGACGGAGTCTGGACGCAGTCTGGACGACGTCTGGGTAGCCTATCATTACCGTTCCCAACAGGCGGCGCCAGAATTGAATAGCTTTGGCCCAACTGTGGTAACGACTCTGGCAATTTCCACGTGAGACTAGAAAACCAGACTCATACCATACTACATCCAGACTCATTTTTTTCACGGGGGTGTAAATAAACTAAATTGCTAGAAATGGTCTCATAAGCCAACTTCCTTAATGTGATACCTGTACTATTTCAAATGTATAACGTGATATATGTGAATGCATGTTTTTATTAT
The DNA here is from genome assembly GCA_022817645.1 of Ceratoteleas bidentatus. Taxonomy (NCBI): domain Eukaryota; kingdom Metazoa; phylum Arthropoda; class Insecta; order Hymenoptera; family Scelionidae; genus Ceratoteleas; species Ceratoteleas bidentatus. Next base: position 4,609 of record JABFPB010003880.1, on the reverse strand, counting down.
ATTTAAAGGAATATGGCAGCGTGTAATTTGTGGATGGAGTATTTGTACTCTGTGCACAATTGTAGTGAAGTGGTCATGTGTGACGCGTAATAATACTCAATACCCATGTATAAGTATTTCTTCTAAGAGTCATTGTTTATTGTGTATACACGGAGAGAAATATTGTCGATTGAGAAGATGGTCCCGCATCGCGCCAAAAGGGTCCGCGCGCCGCAGTCGAAAACGAGGGAACCCACCGTTTGAAACGGTGAGTTTCCTCGTTTGAGACTGCGGCGCATCTAACGGTGAAGGGGATACGCCAAACGGAGCCCGTAAAACGAGGGGACCCATCATTTGAAACAGTGGGTTCCCTCGTTTTCGACTGCAGCGCGCGCCCCCGTTTGACGCGACGCGGGACCACCGTCTCAAACAACAATATTTCTCTCCGTGTATGAAGTATTTATATTTAATAATATATATATAAATATGTATTATGGCGTTTGCTTTAAAGAGTTACGTATGCTCCCTGATAACTAAGAATAATGTAAACGATTGCACGGAGAAATAAGATTGCGTTACTGAGACCAAACGATTTGGTTGAAGCGATTTAGAGATAACAACCTAGAACCAAATCATTTGGTTCCTGCGAACAAAACTTCGTAACCAAAATATTTGGTTGCTATAATCAAATGAATTTTTGGTTAGCTAAAAAATAACCAAAGATTTTTCTCCGTGTGACATCAAGTTAATATCAATGTATTTCCTCATTGCATTTACATAAACTGTTTGCCCATGTTTAATATAAAATGTATATAATGCTGGCAATCATCGCTATTACGTATCATTTCTTGAAAAATGTCATATCGATGTAATTTCACACATCACATTATTAATTATTTGATGAAGAAATCAAATGTAATTGTTGTGTGAGTAACGTAAACAATTATTAGTCAATCTAGAAAATATTTAAAGTAATCGAAATGGTCACATTTATGTGTATTTCAATTTGGATTTTTTTCACAAAAAATACGAATGTGATTGATGTAGTTTGTGCGCACACTGAGAAAAAAGTATGATGAATAATTACCATACTCGACAGTAACACCGTCCTAGTATTCACATATTTACTCGACAAATAATAACATATTTATCACAATACGGACCATGGATAATTCTCTGAAACAGTATAGTAAAAATTGTTCGTGCCTATTCGCAACACTAGAGTATCCGACAGTTATTATGGCATGAGGTTCAATAGGGGTCGCACTAAGGAGACAACACCTAGATGTTCCATTAAGCAGTAATGGTAGCGAACAGTACTTGGATGGGTGACCATTTATAAAACACATATTTAGATTATAAAGCCTTTTTTACGAAGTGTAATGTAATGCACTGTACAGTATGGTAATTTTCTCTCCGCTCTCGTTTCAGTACAGTATATTAATTTCTCACTGAAAGTAAAGTTAAATATCAGGAAACTTTTCTCTCAGTGAAGATTTGTGAATAAGAATAAGTCTAGAAATCCAAAAATCCCTAACACACAGTCATTGAAACCATATGGAATATTGTTTATCGCATAGAAGATAAGTATACCATTTTGTATGTTCCATATGTGATATTATAATAAATTCCATATTAAGCATAATTTATAATAATATTCCAGCAAATCTTCCACTTGTTTCTCTACACAACTCATGTATACAAAATGTGATCCATATATATTCTTCGTATTTGAGAGCTGTTTAATATTTAAGAATTCCATTAATATTTCTCACATATTTCTTAATATTGCTGATAACATATTTTGAATTAGACCCATACGAATATTAATATGTATGATATTCGTGTAAATAACTCTCTTGACTATATCTATAGTGGTCCCTACTATAATGCCTCAGCAATGTTATTTATAAGAGTACTCTAAATTGTGTCATCAAATTCAACGTAACAATTCCGACCATATGAAATGAATATTCCGACGTCAAGATCCCACGTCGTTCCTCCGTAAAATTTTGTCTCATAATTGCACTATGAGACAAGTACATGGAATATCGCGCGACAGCTAATAGATTAGAAACTTCACGTGGCGTTGTGTAAAATTAATGCGACGGTGGCGCGAACTTTGCGCAAACTGCCCAACTTTCATAAATGCTGATTATTAGGATCATTGTACTGCGTGAAACTAAATTCATAGAAAAATGTTTTAGCGAAACATCAGAGAGTCGAAACGTTGGATTTGCTACTAAATTAAATCGACTCTTGGAAGAAAAATCTGATTGTCTAATCATCAAAATTAACTGACCTCAATGAAATTACTCTATACCAAAAATAACCAAACAATATACAATTTAGCGAAAAATGTATCGCTTCGACGTTAGGGTTAAATGTTATCTCGCTGTGCTCACATTAGGATCGTCATTGTGACTTAATATCGATGAATTGATATTCCCGTGTTATCGGTACGTTTTATCGTCCGTAAGTGTGACCAAATGTAAATGGGTCGAGCCATTTTTCGGGATGAATAGAATGAGTGTAGCACGGGATCGTTGAATAATTATGTTCGTCGAATCTATTGCGTAGCGTTAATAGAATATTTATCAGTCATTATCCGAAATGGTAGCTTTATGAATAACGATTGTATTTTTGTACCAATACGATAGATTAGACGGAGAATACCATTGAATAAGATCAATTTTGTTTACTATTTTAAACCTCTCGTCCCTTCATAACTTTGGTGTAATCAAAAAGAAAATCATCAAAATTGTATTCATTTATTCTCATATTCTTGTAAATTGAGAAGTTTTATAGATAGATTAATTACAATTTTTTTGTTTAATCGGGTATTGTGGTTTGTTTTAATGACAAAAAATGTAGCTTATTTTGCCATAAATCCGCGAAATCGTAAAATAATTTTCTCGCATTTCAATTAGACCATTTTTTGCACGCAGTCGTGCTTAATATGCTTTTTCATGACTTTATCGGCATTTCACGTCGCCCCGAAAGGATGCAATAACGCATTACTATTTGAAAAATGTATTAACCTCGGAAAAGTCAAACTGGAGGAAAGTGCGAAATCCAGTATTCATCGTATGTAAAGCGGGTCCTCGGCGAAGAATAACTTCACGTCTTCCTGGACATTGTGTGTACACGGAGCATAAAACTGTTTGGAATATCACTTTAACGTCGCAGTCAATGTTTATTGCTCTATTTTTTGCCAATAAAACGCGGAATTACGAACGAGTTTATTTTTCCCGTGATTTACATAATGAAACGATTTACGGAGCGCTTATCAGCCTCGACCAAATTTTGTTGAAGTTTCTTTTTCTATTATGCGCTTGTGGTTAGTCAGGCAACCGGTTGAGTGACGTGTTGTCAAAATGGCGGTAACAGATAAATGTGTTTCTTCACTTTCGAAATCATTATAATTACGAACTGTAATGTTGAAAGTCTTCAAAAAGGATTACATTTAATGAAAGAAAATAGTTTAGTTGAATTTTATAATGTCGGAAAAAATAATGACGTATTGAAATTCTGAAATTGTTCAAATCATAAGTGAAAGAAAAGTTAACTATTCCTCTTCGTTTTATTGAGCTGTGTCCTCTTTGTTAGACATATGTATAGTAATTTATAAAAAATAATAAATGGACTTTTTTCATGAAAATGTATCACAATTTTAACGTTTTGTTGTTGCTAGGAATTAATGGTCCTAATTTAATTGTCATTGAAATTATTTATAAAGTAACAATGTCGTTTTGAACAAAATATAAAATATAATTAATCATAAGTATTTCACTGTTAATTAGTTTTACTGTAACTAAATGTTACAGTAAATATTTTGATAATGTCTTCTGACATTTGCAATTTTTTTTATTTTAAAACTGGGGAGGCTCCGCCCCCTGAGCGCTACGGGCTCCAACCCCCCGAATGAATATTTTTTAACCTAAAAAATATGTTTATCTTATAAACATGTTAGGAGGGCTGAATTCAACCTCGCGTCAACAGCCTTCGCTCTCATCATACACTCACTTTTTTTCACACCGGCACAAAAATGTCGTTCAAAAGTCCACAATGCATAAGTGCATGAATGTCCCGGTGGGGTTCATACGTGAAGCCCTGGTGGGTCCTGGGGCTTCAAAAAAGGTTTTCAAAAGAAATTTAATGTTTTGACATTTTGGAAATTCGTTCCCGAGACGAAATTTTCAGCCTTAAACTGGAGGCTGGAAAGAGGATGAAAGGAGGCTGAAATGATCACGACTCCGGAAGAGGCTGAAAGGAGTTTGAAGAGGATGGAAAGAGGTTAATATGCCGAAAAGAGGCTCGAGAGGCTGAAAGTAGGTTGTAGAGTCTGAGAGAAGGTTAATGAGGCTGAATGGAGATTTAAGAGGCTGATGAGGCTGAAAATTTGTACCTTTTTTCTCGAAATACGAGGTTGAAAAGATTGAAAGGAGACTCAAAGAACACTGAGAGTAGACTGAAGAGGTTTAAAAGAGGATGTGGAGGTTAAAAAGAGGCTGAATGGAGGTGGAAGAGGTTGAAATTTTCGTCTCGGGTTGAAATAGTATATTACGTACCAAGAGCGGAACGGAGGCCATTTCCGACGAGTGTGATATGCCAGCTCGAGGTGAAGCCG
>JABFPB010003879.1:0-16040 GCA_022817645.1 Ceratoteleas bidentatus | reverse complement strand
GTATGGCGATGAGGATTTTCAAGACACCTTACGCCTAGCTCTGCGGGAGAGGACCCAGGGCGCGGAAGAACCGATTGCCGATTTTCTGGTCCACTACCGTCACCTGTTGAGCTACACTGTCCCTCCATACGATCTCCGGACCCAGAGTAGCTACGCACTCTAGGAAGGACAGCAGAGGCGGTCCTGCGCTTGCAAGAGCGCTACAGACCGCCACCCATCCAGTGTTGGCTCGCCCGGACTTCTCCGTGCCGTTCGTCCTGCAGACGGACGCCAGTGCGTTTGGACTAGGTGCTGTCCTTACGCAGACCATCGACGGCGAGGAACGCGTTGTTGCATACGCGAGCCGCACGATGACTTCCGCCAAGCGGAATTACACTGTCACGGAGAAGGAATGCCTCGCCATCATATGGGCCGTGCGCAGATTCCGGTGCTATTTGGAAGGCTACCACTTCACGGTGGTAACTGACCACAGTAGCCTACAGTGGCTCCGGAATTTGAAAAAAAACCACAGGGCGATTAGCGCGGTGGTCCTTGGAACTACTGGAGTACGACTTCGTCGTGCTACACCAGAAAGGTGCTCTATACCACGTCCCGGACGCGTTGTCCAGGATGTACGAAGACGAACTCGGACCAGAAGGGGAAAACCCCGTCTTGGCTGCCCCGTCTACTGGACGATACCGAGGACCCGTGGTACGCCACTAGAGTCTCGGAAGTGCTAGACAATCCGGACAAGTTCCCCACCTGGAGGGTCCAAGGAGATCAATTGTACCACCACCGACCAAGCCCACTTTTGACTGACGTCGTGGAAGATTTCGAAGCCTGGAAACTGGTCGTTCCAGGGAACAAGAGAAGAGACGTGATGCGAGAAGCTCACGAATCTCCGTTGGCCGGACATGCCGGTGTACAGAAGACCAGCGATCGAGAGGCTCGCCAGTATTACTGGCCAGGCTTCTACCACGATATTTCCAGATATATACGTGACCTGCCAGGCGACGATAAAATCGTCACAAGACCCTGCTGGCTTGATGGGCGCCTGGAACGCAGAGGAACCTTGGCATTTGGTAGCGGCGGACGCGATGGGTCCTTTTCCCCGAAGTCGTAAAGGGTACTGTTACCTCCTTATGTTCAAAGACTTGTTCACTAAGTGGGTGGAGTATTGCCCGTTACGGAAGGCGAATGGCAAGAAAGTCGCAGAGGCCCTGGAGGAGCGAGTGATCTTGCGATGGGGGGCACCGCGGACCCTGCTGACGGACAATGGCTACTGACTTCGTCCGTGCAAGGGTCACGGAATTGCTCTCCAAGTACGGGATCAAGCAAGTCACCACTCCTACCTATCATGCACAGAGCAATCCGGTCGAGCGCTCCAATCGAACGCTAAAGATTATGATCGTGGCCTTCATAGAAAACGACCACCAGCAATGGGATCGGTTCCTAACCGAGTTTCAATACGCGACTAACAGTGCCAAACACGTCTCCACCGGGATGAGTCCCGATCTCAATCTGGGGCGAGAACTGAAGTCAGAGGCCCTAGTGCGGAGAGGTGCAGAAGGCACCGTCGAAACGACGTCGATTTCCCCCGCCAACTGGGAAGATCGAATGTCTCGGATGGGAATAATGCGGGACCTGGTGCGACGACACCTGCGGGAATCCGCCCTACAACGAGCCCGATACTATAACCGGGAAAGGAGGGACGTCAGGTTTAAGGTGGGAGACCCTGTCCTGCGAAGCACGCATGCCCTATCCTCGGCGGTAGATAAGCGGTGTGCCAAACTGGTTCCCCCCTTCGAGGGGGTATATCGAATTGCCCGAGTGCGGTCCCCTCAGGTATATGACCTGGTCGATTCCGACGGGAAACCTGCGGGGAAAGCCCATGTTGCACAATTAAAACCCGGAACTTATGACCATTTTGAGTTGCAGGATGATGATCGGAGCGCCGTGAGGGGAGAGCTGGCTCACCCTTTGTCCTGGACGGGGATCGGCTACGGGGCAGTGAGCGGATTGGTGGCGACGGCGGAATTGGGCCGGGAACGACCCGTGGTCCCCCGCCCGTCGACTCCCCTCCTCCCCTTGGAGACGCTGACCTTCAGGGGTCCCACTCCCCAGCCGACCTCCAGCTCTCTTCCCCCAAGCGACGACGCGGCTGACCAAGGACAACAGGCGTCCCAGACCGAACACCCGAGGATGACAACAGACCAGCAGGACCCCAGATCCGAGCCAGGACCCTTCGGGCCTCCGCACCTCAAGACATCCCCGAGGTAGACGGCATCCCCCGAATGGGTGGAGGTCGACAGCTGGGCGGCTTCCGAGTCGGAGGTCGTCGACGACGACGGGGCCGACCTCGGCTACGACGGTAGCGGAGGGGAGGACGAGGACCCACTCTCGCCAAGTGGGGTTGAGGAGCGGGCTGGGTATTTGCGATGCACACGCTGCGGCTTATGGAAGCCCAGCACGCGAGTCCGCCTACTCCCGGAGGAGCTCGCACCCCGAGACTCGGTGGAGCCTCCACCCGAATGCTCCGTGCCTCAAACCCCTCGAACTGAGTCCGTGAGTATGGACGAGGACGGCCTTATATTAGATAATGACACCACCTGGGTGGAAGAACTGTTTAACCCCCCTTTTTCCTCACAGGTGAGCAGGGACACCCGGAGATGTCGGCGGTGTCGCCAACGGGGCCACTTGGCCCTTGATTGCGACGCCCCGAAACACCCCCAGGTGAAGGTTCGCGACCGGCGACGTCTGGCGGCCCACCTTGACGGCAGGAAGGAGAGGGGCGCCCCGGGAAACCAGCCTCGGTCCTGACATTAAGTGGGTTCCTCACTTAATGTTCCTTAAGTGGGAGCGGCTCTTTAGCTCCCCCTTTTGAGAGTCCCCGTTGGGACGAGTTTGGCCAGGAGGCGGCCGTTCAGCCTCCACCCCTTTCCCCGTTGGGACGTTAAGGCCAGAGGGCGGCCGTTTAGCCCTCGCCGAGGTGCCACCTGGGCCCCTACAGTCGGCGAAGTCGGGGCCCCCTGTTCAAGGTGGTCCCGACTGGAGGGAGCTGGGGGGTTGTAACGAGGCTCGTTACGAGTCTGCGCTCCCCCTTTTCCCCTTGGCCCGCGTGCAGGCGCGCGGAGTTACCGCGGCGCCGTCCGCGGCATTTTCGGTGGCCCGCCGTCACGTGAGCGCGAGCGACGTGCTGATTGGTCCGCGGTTTTTCCGGACACATGTAGTGAGGAAAACTCGGGCCGGCGAGTGACCCGCGCAAGTTTCCGGCTGGACGCGACGCAAAGCAGCCACGCTGTCGCGCTCCCCAAAGTTCGCGCCCGAAAAGTGCCACGAGGCCCGCAGTGTGCCGTGCGTTTGCCGACAAAAGTGCCAGGCGCTTTCGCCCGATTCACCGGAGACGCCCCCCGGACTACGCCGGACGCCGTCGCGGCCACAACCAAAGTTACGACCGCGCTGTCCCGGACACCCGCGACAGATTCGCTACGACATCGTCGTCCCCCCTGCGGAGAGGAGGATTCTGCGCGCCGTGAAGACAGGGGAGTGGCCACGCTTTTCGCTGTGCTGCGGACGACGGTCGGTGCTCGTGGCCCGGTGGCCGCGCAACAGGTGGCGCCAGGTGATTACAATTCCCGTTTATATATTGGTAAGGATTATATCGGAATATATCGAAATATATCGAATTATATTGAAATGTATCAAATATATCGAAATGCATCGAAGTATATCGAAATATATCTAACTATATCGAAATATATCGAAATGTATCAAATTGTATCGAAATGTATCGAAATCTATCGAAATGTATCGAAATGTATCGAAATGTATCGAAATATATCGAAATGAATGTTCAGGTATGTACGGAAACGTCTGATGGCACTTTGGGTATGTTCGGTGACCTTCGTGGGTACTTCGGGTATGTTCGGAAACCTTCCTGGGCACTTCGAGTATGTTCGGAAACCTTCGTGGGCACTTCGGGTATGTTCGGTAACCGTCGTGGGCACTTCGGGTATGTTCGGAAACCTTCATGGGCCCTTCGGGTATGTTCGGAGACCTTCGTGGGCACAACGGGTATGTTCGGAAACCTTCGAGGCCACTTCGGGTAAGTTCGGATACCTTCGTGTCAATTCAAATTTACAAAAAAAAATTGCCGAGTTGCCGAATTTGTTGAAACTATTTATTTTTACTTAACTTTTTCAATATTATACAAAATCGGCAACTCGGTTATTTTTTATTTGTAAATTCTCAAACTAAACAAAACTAACGAAACCAGCGAAACCAACAAAACTAGCGAAACTAACGAAACTAACAAAACTAACAAAACTACCGGAATGATTAAACTTAACAACTCCGCCATATTTGTGATTTAGATTTTTATTGTGATTTCTGGTGAAACTGTTCTGGTGAATTTTTTTTATTTATAGTTCTATTTAACAGTAATCAACATAAAAGATTTCTATAGAAGATTTGGTAATTTTTGTACATGCCTGGCTGATTCCACTTCTGCTATCGAGTAAGTATAGAGTCGGATTTTTAGTTCCCCTGGTTTAAATAATAAACCGAAAATGTATATTCAAATTTGAATATTTGTAACGTAAAAATGTGTAACGTGAAAACTAAATTGCCACTTAATTGAATTCATGTATTTGTTAGTCTAGGTTGTAACGTTCCGAATTGATTGACATACTGATCAATGAATGACGTTACCAAAACAAAGTTAATAGCGCCATCTGAGCGCAACTAATACAATTATCGACCGCACTTACGCGAGATCGATATTTCTTGCATGCTAATTATATAATAGTCACGCAATCTAACCATGATCGACCGCATTCAAGCGGAATCCAGAATCAATCAAGGTAAGGCTAGGAGGCTCGGCGGATCTAACGGAAAGTCCAATGGAAAGGCCATTTGGGTAAGAGGACCTTTTAGAAAGAGAACATCTTTGCTCTCTTTGAAAGAACGCATACACTGGGAAAAATAAACCACTGATTCAGTATTGGCTTCCAATACTGATAACCTGAAGAGAGACACTGAACATATATACTCACTTGATGAACAAAGTAAACCGCAAAATTGTTTGCCTTTGTCTGTTGCACATATTTATATGACTGGTATATAGTGTGCCCTTTCAACATGTTTCCAGTCTCGATTCAACACTGAATCAGTGGTTTATATTTCCCAGTGTACCTTCTCTTTCTCGAAATCTTAATGGGTTAAAAATTGATATAATAAAAGTGTAAAATTAAATTTAATAATGCGAACGGATCGAAAACCAACCCCTCTTGGTTTCAGGGTTTCGGAAATTAAAAATTGCCTTTTTGTCAGTAGCGGAAAACGAAGCCCGAGGGCTTGTGATCAGCTGTTTCTATTAAAATTAAATAATCAGCTGATCCTAACAGAAGCAAAATGAGAAACAAAGAGGGAAAGTAAGCAATTAAATACGAAGTCATGCTAACTTCCGGGAAGTTTCTCGAAATTTAAGTATTACGTAACTCTCTTTCGAATAGTTTATAAATGTTCAGTTTTGTTCATGTGGGACACAAAATCCAGATAATCAGAGCTTAAATTCATGTCGTGTTAATAAACAATTATAATTTCAATCGAATGTTCTAGAACATTGCTCTAGAACCGGAAATAATACAAATTGTTGTTAACATAACCTAAAGGAAAATGGGGAAAAAGGGGAGCAATAAACAAGTATTAACAATATATTTCAAAATTAGTGTAAATAGTGTAAAAGGTTAATTTGGTGGTAAAATCATTGAAACCCTTGCGGACGAAAATGTATAACAGTTTATATCTGCATTTTATATTTTTTTATAAAACATATAAAAGCGGCAATATGGACTATAAACTGTTTATACTTGTTTTATATTTTTCATTATATAAACTTATAAAATATAAAATAAAATATAATAAAATAAAAATATATATATACGTGTCAGAATTTGAGCCCAAACACAGTCCGATTAGAGCAAGTCTAAGTGAGTAGAATTCCTCGAAGTTCGTCTTTGCCTACGAAACCGAGGTCGAAGTGCTAGCCTGAATAAGACGGTACTTTCGGCATAGGATTCCCGAACGGATTCGTTTAGCCTGGATAAGATGAGCGTTTCTCGCGAAGGTTCCGACTTGGTTTCAATGCAAAAGAGAGAGAGAAGATCGCGAATATTTATTATTTGTTGAATTAACATTTCGATTGTAAATTTATTAATATTAGTTTTAGTAAAATTATTAATCGTCAGTGCATCGGCATAGGCCCCGTTAAAAGATTGAACTCGATTCACGAAGTGGTGAGTGAAGCATTGAAATCACTCGTTTATTTGTGTTAAAAGAAGATTGTCAAATTGGAAGCATTACAGTTGTCCGTTCAGAAGAACTAAATTTTGCGGTGATTTTAACAAGAACAGTCTATGATGAAATTCCTCACTCAAACTGAGAGTTAGAGGACTCTGAGATTACTTTCTTTTATTATTTAAGTAATCACTCTCACAAATAAGGATTCAAAGTCAAAGTGCTAGCATGTATAAGACGGCATTTTGGAATTATGCTCCGAAACTCATACACTTAGCCTGGATAAGACGAGTGTATTGGCTGAGGAAGTTTATGTTAAATTCTTAGTGAACGAATTATAATAAAATATCTTGCGATTAACATTGAATAAAAGAATTTATAAATAAATAAAAAACCGCAAAGTTACAAGGTTTGTAATTAATGGGTATTTGTCACTTAAAAATGAAATTGCCTCTTCACTGATTTCACATATTTTGTATGTGTAGTTTCGGAAACAAAGGGTATATGTTAGTTAAAAATGAAATTACCTCTCACTGAATTTATTTATTTTGTATGTGAAGTTGTGTAATTAAGGATTTTTTTATATATACGTATGACTAATCATTGGTAAAATTTCTTGACTGTTGACTGCCACGAGAAAAGTGGGGTGTCCTTAGCTTTGTCTCGTCTATTTTTACGTTTTTAAGGTAAAATGAAAAGCCAAATAAAATATCAAATAAACTTTGTATATTTTACCTTTTGCATTAGAGATGGTATCCAATAGACATAAAGAAGATTGATATAAAAATGCAAAAGTTTACTTTTGAAACTTTAAACGCAAATATCACAATTTCACAAAAAGTGACAAACTGGTTTTTCCTCAAAACCACAGATACATTTACCTCTCATTATTCATCATTTTATTATGAATAATGTAAACAATGAACATTATTTAAACATGAGTGTTATATAAACTTTGTTAATAAATAACGATTATTAGCTTTTGTTTCATATAATTTGAAATCGCGCGCACGGAGAAAATGATATAATAAAGAGTTACCATACTGCCTTGTGCTATTGGCATAGATGTTACGCAGCTTTTTCAGTTCAGTATAATGAAATAGTGCCACTTCTAAGTATGCTTAATATAATTTTAATACAATTTTACCATACTGAGCCGCATAATGACGACATCTATGTCAACAGTACCAGACAGTATGGTAATTCTTTACTATACTAATTTCTCAGTGCGCCAAATCTCAGATACCAAATTACTACGAAATTGCTACGAAAGTGACATCTATATGGATAAATTTGACACAAGCGATAGGGAGTTGGTTTATTTAAATTGCAATTTAATATAAGAAACAACTTATATATATTCAAAAGATGTTTTGAAAACTCCTAATCATTTCTAATTTAACATCACGTAACAATAATTTTATACTTTTAGATTTTATATTTATAAAACGTATTATATTATGAATTAACTTGATTGTAAACTTTAAACGTGATTATCTCGAAAACGTTTTTTACATTATTTCTCAATTTTAAAAAGTTGCCGGTGAACAAATTCGTAACCGATTGTGCGGTTTTCGGAAAAATGTCGGACATTCAGTTGAGAAAAAAGTGGTCAGACAAATTTTCGAAAAATTATTTAACAGAAAAGTTATACGTAAAAATGTTTTAAAAACGCGAAGAAACGGCATTTTATGGCACTTTTCTTGCTGTTTTAAAAAAACAGCAAAAGAAGATTGGCAAAAAATATACATCGTATCAAAATTCCGTATCACCAATTATTTCTCAACTGAATTCCGAACATTTTTCCGAAAACTAGATTGAAATCGGATGAAAATTTGTCCAACGGCTACTTTTTGAAAATACCCCAAATTTCATATGATATTAACAAATAAATTGTTTATAATTTACTTTAATTATTTATAAAATCGGCTACTTTAGCCACTTCAGTGGACGGTCGCCTTAACCCAAGCAGTGACTGTTATAGAGCAATGCAGTAACTGCTAGGTTAATGCAATGACAGCTGAACATATCAGCGGCGTATTCTTATAGTATATAGCAGTATCTGCTAGGCTCATGTAACAGAGGACGTGCTTGACTGACATTAGCCAATACTGCTAAACTTTTTTCTCCGTGTATAACTAATAACTATCGCGGTCGTCAAAACCGTAGTAGTTTATATGCAATTCTGAACACCCTGGATACGTTACACTAAATACAGTATCTTGTACAATTTACAAATGATGACTGGCTCTCAACTGATTAATTAATTTTTTTGCGAATGGCCGATAATTTATATTTCTCTTTATACCCGCGTAGAAAAAAAGAGTCTGACAAGAGTCTGGCAAGAGTCTGGCAACAAGTATGGCAGCAGTTTGGCTGTAGTATGGCAGCATGCAGGCAGCGGTACGGCAAGCGTTTGGCGACAAAGCTGGATCATTTTCGCGAGCCATACTGTTGCCTTACATTTGCCATGCTCGTATGCCATACGTGTGCCATATTGATTCCATACTGTTGCCAAACTTTCACTACCTTCGCACCATACTATTGCCGTACTTTCGCCAAAGCTGTTGAAAGTACGGCAAAAGTATGGCGATGGTCCCACCCATCCACCCAAAGTTTACGCGTTTTACTTACACCCTTGCGCGGACAGTTGACTTGCGGGAAGTTGCGCGGCTGGCAAAAGTTTGGAAACAATATGGCATCAATATGGCACACTAGCATGGCAACTGTAGGGCAACAGAATGGCTCGCGAACATGATCCAGCCTTGACCACAAACGCTTGCTGTATCGTTGCCTGCTTGGTGCCATACTATTCTTAAACTGCTGCCAGATTTGTTGCCAGACTATTGCCAGACTGTTTGCAAACTCTTTTTTTCTACGCGGGTAATTCTTACGATTTTAATAAAAAAGTAATATAAATATTCATAAATTTACTATTTTTTTGATTTAAATTGATCTAAAATTGTTTCTGGTTGCAGTTAAATTGTCCATAACGAAGAATTTGACTGCATAAGCCCAGTCAACCAGAATTTTTTCTGTGACATCACAGTGATGTCATGCGTGAGTCACAAGTTAGTCACATGTGAGTCACCTGTGAGTCACACGTGTGTCACAATTTCCGCCTCACTGGGACTATAATGTGACTTTCAAAATTAAATTATCTGTGAATTCGAAAATGTGACCGTAAAATTACTATTCTATATCATTAAAGCTATATTGAAAGTCACATTATAGTCACACTAATGTGAACATTTTTAAGTGATATCTTAGTTCCAGTGAGGCGGAAATTGTGACGCACGTGTGACCCACAGGTAACTCACATGTGACTAACTTGTAACTCACACGTGACATCACTGTAAGATCACAGAAAAAAATCTGGTTGACTGGGAGTATCCGAATTTCCCCGAACTTGAACGACAAAAATTTTCCTCCAAAGAAAGACTGAATGTGTGACCGCATTCGCCGACCGATTCGCATCAAAAACGTTGTTGCTCGCGCCGAAATCCAGTTAATTAGTCCTCGTTAGTATTGCCTCTAGTACCCCCAATCCCGAAATGGTAATTACTGTATAATGCCCGGCCGCTAAATGCTACGTCCGTCGCGAAATAAAAAGTGCGTTGAGCGTCTCAGCAGTCAAAGTGCATTGTCAAGTGGAAAACAGGGGGCCAATGCGCCGAGAGTCCGGAATTCGGCACTCAGGCATTCAAGGCTGCCAGTTTAATTACTGAGTCTGCTAATAGCCAAGAGGTGCGTTTTCCGGAGCTTCTTGCATCTCGGCTTTTCGATTCGAGGCCACGTAATTGAATCAACTCTCTTTTGCAACATACTCGTCCTCCCGTCAGGTAACAGCGTGTCGAGTGCGTTGAGCGGATACGCCGAGCAGGTGATGTTGCTGTAGCGCCAGAACTCACGGCAAGACAGCTCCAACATCTCGCGGAAAACTTCGGCTCGTCCCAGCTGGCAGGCGAGCGTCAGCGGAGTTAGACCGGCGCTGTTGACGATGCCGTTCCGAGCGGGCAGTTTCGGGTGCCGCAGAGCATAACCAAACATGTCCTGCGCATCGAACACAATTTCGCATTATTCCTGCCGGGGGATAAAGGAGAGCGTTGGGTTCCCGCCGGGCTCGACCCGCCGCTACTTTTTTCCGCCAACTTTGTTACGTGATCGTCCGTTATCCCAGGAGAGCGGGCAACTACGTCGGTGACGCAAAAAATCACGGCAAGGTCGAAAGCGTTATAGTTAATATTTATGCTAAGTTCCGCGTCTGCCCGGGGACGAGCTTCGGCAGTTTCCTTTCGGGTTGGTATTGCGGCGGGATTGCGTTAAGACGCTTTTTAGGTCTTAGATCCGGATTTTTACACATAGGTGGAGAAATGGGTTCCGGGGATTTGATTTATTGCGTATTATATTAAACATGTGAATTTTTGGTTTTAGGGAAAATTAGATTCAAAGTTGAGTGAAACTTGAGACTGGTTTTTAAGAAGGAACAACGGTTAAAAAACGTATGTGATAATATACGTTTTAGTATGGTAAATGAGTTTTAAAATTGTTGCTATTCATTTATTAATGCTATTCATTCAAGAATGTAGTAGATTAATATTTAAAAGTAATACAGGTCAGAAAATATAATAAACTTTAAGCATGCAGGCAATTGTCGTTATATACCAATAGTACGGCGTTTGTTACGTGATCTGGTAGCTCTCTACTTCGATGCTGTCGGATTAGCTATTCTAGATCGTTTCGAACAATCCCATATTTTGATCATATCCTATATTGGATAAAATGAAAGTTGGATTCTTTAAGGGCCTGGATAAATGAGATTCCGATACAATGTAACTATCCCGGCGACAATATTGTTTTGAAATAAAAATGTTAATGGTGAGGTTAGTTATTTAAAATTATTCGAGCAACTATTTAAAAGGTTTGTTATTATTGAAACCATAAGACATTCAGCATAACTGAAAAGTTGAGACCAAGTACAAAATAATCCTTCGACATTCGCCCTCACCGAAAAAAACAATAACTTCAATACAATGCACATTTGAAAATTACAATACATTTAGTTCAATATTGAAGCTGAGGTAAATGCAAAAATAACTATACATTTATTTATTTAATCATCAATGTCATTAACCAATAAATTAACTTATCAAAACACTTTTTCATGTTACAACTGGCTGTAGAAATTAACAACAATTAACGATATTGACATGATTTCGTCAAAACCACATGACATGTGGTTTTGAGGAAAAACCAGTAAAGTCACTTTTTTGTGATTTTGAGATATTTGTGTTTAAAGTTTCAAAGGTAAACTTTTGCATTTTTATATAAATCTTCTTTATGTCTATTGGATACCATTTCTAACACAAAATAAAGGTAAAATTTAGTGTTTAAATTACCAAAATTAAATTTAACATTTCCTATGTATTTTGAATGGGAACTTAACTGGTTATTCCTCAAAACGGGTGCACTTAACTGGTTTTTTTAAAGTATACATAAAAATATATCAATTTCCGCTCTTAACCAAATTTGTCAAAAAATGTGACTTAACTGGTTTTTCCTCTTTACCACTTTTTCTTTTATTTTCTTTTTATTTTCTTTTTGAATCTGGCCTCAAAAATGTAAAATTCCCTACAGATTTTGGGAAATCCAAAGATTAAAATTTTTTACACTTCATTTTAATGACGTAATAAATCTAAAGAAATCATGCAAAATCAGTAAAAAATATATATGATCGTTCATGAAATTTCATATGATTTCATAATAAACAAGTCAAGAAATTCCATAACATTCATTCAATTTCGGTTTCACAATCCATAGTGTTTCTTGAATGATACTTTTTTCTTGTATGATATTGTAAGAACCTTTAACGAAGGATTTCTGTATTACTAGTTGCACTAATTAGTTCCCTTGTATAAATAAAAAGTCTGAAAAAGTCTGAAAATGTCTGAAAACGTCTGAAAAATGTCTGAAAAATGTCTGAAAAAGTCTGAAAAAAAAGTCTGAAAAAAAGTCTCAAAGATCCCAATTTTGACACCGTTTCAGACCTATTCAGACTTTATCAGATATGAGCCGACCCTTCATAAGTAACGTCTGAAAATGTCTGAAAATATCTGAAAAGGTCTGAAAATGCCTGACCTGTAGTATTCGGACGGCAAACTTTTCGGGTATTTTCGCACTTGTTCGGACCATTTCAGACTATTTCAGAGAATTTCAGACTTAAATTACGAGTCCATAATTATCTGAAAAACTCTCTGAAAAAGTCTGATTTTCTCTGAAAACATATGGAAATCTCAGTCTGACACTCTCGTTAAAAAATCATCATAACTGGGACTCGAACCCCCGACCTATGACGCAGAAGTCTGGAAGTATAACAACTCGGCCAAAGTCCTAATACTTACAAGACTCGTTCAGAAGTTCTATTTAAATTCGTAATTTAAAAGTCTGAAAATGTTAGACTTTATCTGAGAATTTCATAAGTTTTCCGAGAATATCAGACTTTTTCAGAGAGGTTCGAATACTGCGGGTCAGGCGTTTTCAGACGTTTCCAGACGTTTTTAGACATTTTCAGGCATTTTCAGATTTTACTTATCACGGGTCGGCACATATCTGAAAAAATCTGAATAGGTCTGTCAAAATTGGGACCTTTAGGAATTTTTTTCAGACTTTTTTCAAACTTTTTCCAGTCTTTTTCAGACTTTTTCAGACATTTTCAGACTTTTTATTTCTACAAAGGAAGTGACTTAATTAAGATAAAAGTATACAAGTATATTTAGTTTATACATCCAATTTTAACAAAAGCAATTCGAAAATGTTCTACTCTGATAAGCCACGCCCCATGACAAACCCCAGTGACGCCCTAATATTTTTCCAAAACTCAAAATTTTTCTCACTTCCTCCTCCAACCCTAACATTTCTACCTCGAAACTGTCGCAGCAGTAATAACCCTAATCGTTGCACGCGGAAAATCGCAGCGCAAATCTCGCTTCGATTGTTCCCGATCGGCGCCCCCACCTTATGCCATGCATAAGTAATGCCCGCGGCCGGCGCGCACCCCCAGTCTATACCCCTCGGCCCGCACTAACTTATTCACAATTGTTCCAAGACTGCCTGGCGATCTGCGCGTCTTTCCGTAGCCCGGCGATTATAATTATACCCCGCGCGCGTCGCTTATCTCCCGCGGGCGCTCCGATGAATTATTCGGAACCGAGTCACAAATTGCGCGCGCGAGCCCCCGTTGCCAATTATAAGACGTTTAAAAATAAGCCTTGCTTTCGTCGTACGTCGATGCCCAGGTAAACGCACTCGCGAGCGAGCGAGCGAGAACAAAGTGTGGCGTCTATTTTTACGAGTTAATGATCGGACAAGGAAGTGGTGTACGCGAAAAGCGACTTCCCTTTATCGTTGTTCTTTTTATCCCCTTTTTTCGCTATCACGGATTTTTTTACCTTTGATTCGAGAGAGAAAACGATCGCGTGACAGCCCTTTTTGAAGTGTCTGCGGTGAAACCGCATTTCACTCGTCTCAATCTGGAAATTCATTTGATATTTTCAAGGTATATCCTTTGGAGGGATATATCAAGTTTGCAGTGGAAGCAAGTATGGAAAAGTTTGTAAAAAATTAAGCGTCATTATTATGCAAAAAAATGTTCAACTTCAAAAAATCTCATCAGATTTTCCAGGTAGATTTGCAGATGATGTAAAAGGATGATTCCGTTTTAGCCTTTCATATTTTTAAAAAGATTTATTCTAACGATAAATGATACCTGACTGACCAGAGTTTACTGTCGCCGAACTGTTGCAGTTGTCACCGAAAATCCGCTTGCGACAAACGGAATTTTTATGTCACCTTGAAATGGACAAAAACACATTGATCGACACATAGGATTAACCTAAAAACAATATTGTCGAAAATATGGTCCCTAGTAAAAACTCTAATGGTTAAACTTCATCAAGTGCGGCGATTTATGTCAAATGAAAATTAAGAACCTTGATATTTCGATTATTAGAAAAATGAAGGGATTTCACACTTTCTTCAATGTGAAAATCTTTGGTGTGGAATTTTCGGGACACCAAAAAGTGAAAGAAATTTTAACACTTCAACACTTTTTTAACACCTAATTTTTAACACTGTAAACTGTTGATGCCATGATCATGGCCATCTTAAGATCAACTTGACCGCAGGGCCTATCAGGTTATGCCAAGGCAAGTCACATCTTAATATGCTAATATGACATATCACGATGACTTATGTATAAAGTCCAATAGCTCGGAGACAACTCAGTCAGATTACTAACGAAGCATGGAGAGTTCAATTCTCGTCTATGTCATGGTGTTTTTTCGGGACAATTAATGAAGAAATTTATGGGATCTCACATAAAGCGCAAGTATATGAAATGCTGCTGGTATGTGAAAAAGTACATTGAAATCGTTTGGCGAGTTCATTATAATTTCAACATAACCTATAACCTCTATATAAAATTAGGTTAATATTGTATCAACCTCATCAAACAAAATTCCTGGGACAATATTGGGACAATATAGAAACTTTCTTCAGCCAAGAAAGTTTTTCTTGTCTGAAGAAAGTTGTTTTTAGAGTGTAGGGTTGGATCAACTTGCACTAAAATACGACACCCTTTGCCCTGATTGACATTTTTTCTCCGCAGGGACAATGCCTGCGTATCGGCGGTCATCGAAGGAGGAAGTTCGGCGATGACCGCTCGCCGGCCCGGAGCGGTCATAATCGCCGAGTACGGGCCGTACCAGTTCGTACGAAAGATACGAGATCGGCGTCGCCCGCAGCGACCAACGGTACATTCGCATAACGCGACGTAATGTAATCTATAAGCCAGTTACGCCTTTCGGGCGGCCGGTGTATCGACGATCGGCGATGCTGGGACTGCGTTTATCGTGCTGGCCCGTAGCAGTCGTGCGCGAGACGGACGCGGCGATCGCGGTTCCTGGCCGCTTTCGGCGCAGCCAATCGGGAGAATTGGGTGCGATACTTGCCCGCAAACGAGTCGTGCAAAATTCCAACACGTTTTCCATGATGAATCATTACACTTTGCAGTCGGCAGTTGTGCAGATTGTATGCAACTTTAGAGGCTCGTTTAGGCGATTCGAGAGAATTTACTGTGGATCTTCAATCTGTAACTGTACAGTTGCTGATTGCATCGCGGGAGAGAAAATATGTTTGTTTTCGGGACTTGGTCATTTTCAACTGGAATGATATGGTGTGCAATAGGAAATGTTAAGGGGATTATTTAGTTATGAAAATTTTCAATTTTGTGAATCTTAAGGATGTTCTACAACTATCCCTAAGGGAACACATCGGTGAATCAACGTTGAAACTACGTTGAATCGATGTGGATTTAACCGAATCAACGTTGAGTCAACATTGATTCAACCGATGTGTTCCCTTCGGGTATTATACAATTGAATTTTCAAAATAATGGGTATATCACAAAACTTGAAAAATATATTTCTTAAGTTACAGAAATAATCTATGAATTATTTCAGAATTTTTCACAGACTGCAGTCAAAGATAAATGAATTGTAAAACATAATTTTGCCTATTAAAACGGTATTCAGATAGGAAAATCCGTATCTTAAAATTGATCTATGCCTGAAACCAGGCTGTGAAAAAATCTGAAATAATTTGTGAGTTCTTGCAGTGGCCTGACGGATATAAAATAACGACGATGTCATTATTTTCGAATAGGGGTAGAACGTCCTTAAGCTTTAGTGGACGGGACGTTTTTTGGC
>JABFPB010003878.1:0-16044 GCA_022817645.1 Ceratoteleas bidentatus | reverse complement strand
TTAGATAATCGATATAATATCCGTAATAATTAGAAACACCCTAACTCCGTGGTAGCAGACGTGACATTTCACCTTAATAAAGGAAGCACTTATCTGGTTTTAATTGTCTGTCCTTTATTAACCGAATCAGTTGTTAGTTTCCGAAAACGCTATCGGTAAATGCGCTTTCGACATGACCTTAATGCAGACTATTCCTCTACGCTCTGTCCTTTTCTTCTTGCTGAACCTCGACTACGAGAAAGAAAAGGATAGAGTCTAGAGGAATTGTTACCATTAGTGTTATGAATACGCTAAGACAAAGACACTCATTTTTTTAGTTCTTCACTTTTACCAACAACAATCAAATAAAAAATCTATGAATTTCCATAATAATACATTTTTTATCACTAAGTATAGGATTTTTTCAATTTTACCGAATATTTTCAATCCTAAAAAATAGTGAAATAGTACCAGTATGTTTTTCTTCGCCTAACCCGTTGATTAAAAAGAGACAGACAACAGTGCGATGCGGCTTCTCCAATTGCGTTGCATTACTACCATTTTGTCCCGTAAACCTTTCGGATGGATTTGAAAGCTCGCAGACTCGTGAAATAAATCGTACACGTGTGGTGTGTACGTATCTGTACACAAAGAAGTTTATTTTTTCACTACAATTATTCTATGAATCCGATATTGTAGTATTCAACTGCCGTAAAAATGACGTCAATGGTAAGTTTGTTCCACATTCCAATGCTAACAATGTTTTGCTGAAAATAATTCATTCGAACATGCGGTTATAACCTCACTTTTAACTTCAATTTATTTCGGCCTTTTATTTAAAAAACGACGATAATTACCGTAATTTATCATTTTGAAGTTTTAATGTTGTGACAAGATGTTTTGCTATAATTGATTACAGTGAAAATTATTTGTTTACATTATTGACATTTTGTGTAATTTTTCTTAATTGAATAAGAGGAATTGAAAACTCATTTTTTGGTTGTTTATGTGGAAAATATGTTATTTTAATATATTGATAATTATTTACCTATTTAAAACTGCTTAAATTGGTATATGTGTTGGTTCATATTGGTTTGAATCAAAAGTATTTTGAAATTGTGATTAAAATCAGTTTTCAAATCAAATATAAATACTCAAATATAAATATTCTTCGTTTAATCTCAAAAAAGAAAAAGAACACAGCAAAATGATATATTTGAGTAATTTCATATTTTTCTTTTATTTTGACATCATGATAAATCCTTTGCACATTTTCAACAGAATGTATTTTGATTATAAATTAGGATTGGACATAATCTGTATGAATTTCTCAAATAAAAAAAACCAATGAATCAATGTGATTAGAATGAAAAATCTTCCAAGTAATATAAATGTATAACATTCGTCTGATCATTTTCACCATAAATTGACGAATAATAAAATTTCTCTGAATCTCCATTTGAAAAAAGCAACATTTTGTCACATTTATTTAATTTTATCTCTAATTTTCCTAACATTTTCATATGAGCCAATGAAAAAAAAAGAGTCATCTTAAAGACTTACTCAGGCAGATAATTGTTCTGAAAAGTTTAAGAATAATTAAATCACAGTTTAGATATCAAAATCAAATTGCATGATTAAAACCACATCACTGTTTTAAATTAACGCATATTTCTTTTTTCAGTCAAAGTTATACATCCTGTATGAACATGCAGCAGGATACGCTCTCTTCAATGTCACCGAATTTGAAGAAGTGGGTATGCTTTTACCCCAAATCGAATCATCCGTACTGGACCTTTCTCGGTTCAACCAAGTTGTCAAACTCATCGGATTCAGTCCATTCAAAACCGCGCTAGCGGCTTTGGAAAGTATCAACAGTATCTCCGAGGGAATTCTCCCAGAAAACTTGAGCATGTTCCTCGACTCCTGCATTCCGAAGAAAAAGAAAATCACCCTCGGTGTCGCTGAACCCAAACTCGGAGCCAGCATCACCGAGGCTCTGGAGATTAAATGCGACCACACTGGCGTTGTTCCTGAGATTATTCGTGGAATCAGATATCATTTCCACAACATGGTTAAAGGATTCACCAACAAAAGCTCTGCAGTTGCTCAGCTGGGTCTTGGTCACAGTTATTCTCGATCTAAGGTCAAGTTCAATGTACATCGAGTGGACAATATGATCATTCAGTCCATTGCTCTCTTGGATCAGCTGGATAAGGATATCAATACTTTCAGTATGAGGATCAGGTGAGATTCAGTTAAATTATTTATTATATCAAGAAACAATCAAACTAATGCTATGAAGAAATAATAAAACATTAAATGACTTCGACACCTCGTATTTCGACAAAGCTGCCCCTTACCTAGGTTCAATCACAACTATTCTACTTTGTATGAACAATTTGATATCCAACTCTACACACTAGGAGTATAGTCTTTAAATCTTATTTCTCCATGGAATGACATCTTTCCGCGCGTGGTTAGAAGCCGTTGGTATTGATATTTGGAGGCCAAAAATTAAATTTTGTACTCAAGATTGTAATAAACAAAGTGGTCAAAACCTGGTTTCGATATGTTGTACCCAGCCTGAGAAAAAAAAATCCCCAAAAACATTAATTTTTGTGCCTAAAAAATGTAACACCCCCCTTAAGAAAACTTCACTCTCAAACCTTCACCGGAACCCTCAAACAAATGACTACCCCCATTACACCTCTTATTACCCATTTTCAGAGAATGGTACAGTTACCACTTCCCAGAACTCATCAAGATCGTCCCCGACAACTACATGTACGCCAAGGTCGTCAAAGCCGTCAACAACCGCAAGGAGCTCTCCGACGAGAAGCTCGAGGAACTCGAGGCCATCGTCATGGACAACGCCAAGGCACAATCCATCATCGACGCCTCCAAGTCCTCCATGGGCATGGACATCAGCATAGTCGACCTCAAGAACATCATGATGTTCGTCTCCCGGGTCGTCACCATGTGCGACTACCGCAAAACCCTCGCCGACTACCTGCGCAGCAAGATGCAGTCGGTCGCGCCGAACCTGGCGACCCGCATCGGGGCCCAGGTCGGCGCGCGGCTCATCGCCCACGCCGGCTCGCTGACGAACCTCGCCAAGTACCCGGCGTCGACCGTGCAGATCCTGGGCGCCGAGAAGGCCCTCTTCCGGGCGCTCAAGACCCGGGGCAACACGCCCAAGTACGGTCTGCTGTTCCACTCGACGTTCATCGGTCGCGCGAGCACCAAGAACAAGGGCCGCATCTCGCGCTACCTGGCGAACAAGTGCTCGATCGCCTCGCGGATCGACTGCTTCATCGACGCGCCCTCTAACGTGTTCGGCGAGAAACTGCGGCAGCAGGTGGAGGACCGGCTCAAGTTTTACGACACCGGGGACGTGCCGAAGAAGAACGTGGACGTGATGATGGAGGCGATCGAGGAGGCGGCCAAGCTGGTGCCACTGGAGGAGAGTCCGAAGAAGAAGAAGAAGGACAAGAAGGAGAAGAAGAAGAAGAGGAAGCATGAGGAGATGGAGGAAAACGGAGAGGTGAACGGGGTGGTGGAGAATGGAGACGAGTCGATGCAGAACGGCGAGCCGAAGAAGAAAAAGAAGAAGAAGAAGGTCAAGGCCGAGGCGGATGACTAGATATCTTTGTTTATGTTGCGTTACTTTTTGTATTTAATGAAGACAAGTACTGGTAGCTTTTTGTATCAGAGAGATGTATATATGGACTTGAAATACAGTTTGATTTGGCATATTTTCATGGTTTTTTCTGATCTTAAACGTCAAAAATTGAAGAACGGAAGAAATAGGAATGAGATTCTTTCAGAATTTTCCCTACCCTACAGGCTTAGTCCTCTGAAATATCTTATATCCCAATTTGCTGGAGTCCGATTGGATTAAGTAATTCACGATTCACAATTACAATCGCGGAGCGGGTAATTGGATTAAGATGTCGTGTCCAAAAGCTCGATGCCAGGGTAGTGACTGTAGAGTGATATCGATTTTAGAAGATACTAATTTAATATTGAAAATGCACGCGAACCTATAGGTAGCCAGCACTATATCAACTAGTGGGTGATAGGGCAGTGTGGCCACACGCTTCTTTATGTTGAGTTCCTATTCGGTGTAAATACTTTGCGTTACTTCTCGGCTGGGCAATGTGGAATTACTTTCTGCTTTCGACGGCACTTGTAATCGTTTCTCTGATTTGCCATTTCAATTTACACACTTCCCTCAGTGTCACAGATCATCCGCGCGATCGGTATGACTATATTGTGGGTATGTTACAACTGTGAAGTCAGATTTCATCACTCTTTTTGGAGTTAATTTAAATGAAATCGATTACTTTTCTTAGAGAGTTTGACTGGAATGGGATCGATTCGTTCAGATTGATGAATTGTAAGTGGGGGATATGTTGAGAATATGGTATATCGATTGTTTATCATTGTAGTTGGAGCCGGTACAGCCGGATGTGTCGTAGCTGCGAGACTTTCTGAAAATAGGAACGTAACGGTGCTTTTAATAGAAGCCGGTGGTTACTTTAATTATTTGTCGACGATTCCTATGGCTGCTCCTTTCATGCAAGGATCTACGGTTGACTGGGCTTACAAAACGGAATCGCAGTATTACTCTTCAGCTGGATTACATGACTCTGTAATCTTTACTTCTATTTCTAAATTTCAGCACGATACAGTGAAGAAAACATTTTACGATTCATTTTGTAAAAAAGTTTTAACATTATCCTATTGTTCATAGTTTATTTAAATTAGATATTGAATGCTGATTACAAAAGTGATGCAATCACCAAAATTCTTTACTTCTCTCTCTGAATTCCAACATTTTTATCCAAAATTACAATGGGAAAAGCATTTGAAATTTCATATTGATATTAAAAATGTTTGTTATCCTAAGTTTTTCATATTCCATTTAAATTTGATGTTCCAAATGAGATGTATAAGGGATATTTCCTGGAATTCTAGCAACAATCTTGGCCCCGAGGAAAGGGTTTGGGTGGAAGTGGTCAAATAAATTACTTAGTTCATTCTTTCGGCAAAACGGAGGACTATGCAAATTGGCCCACCAAATGGTCCCACGCGAATTTGCAGCCATACTTTGAAATTGTGTCTAGCAAAATGAAAGTGAAGATAAATAGCAAAGATCAGGAGTTGGCGAAGGCGTTTTTCATGGCAAATAATGTGATGGATGATGAAAATGCGGTGTTTTGGAAGCCGGGAATCACGGCCAGTGATGGTGCCAGATGGAGCACTTACAACGCTTATCTCAAGGAAGCTTGGAACAGAGGAAATCTTCATATTTTAATGCACACTTTAGTTACTAAAGTAGGCCCAATTTCTGAATTTTTGTATATACAATTTAATAGAAGTTAATTTCTTTACTGAGCTTTTAACTAAATTAATTTGATTTACTTCTGTCGATTCAACGATGATTCAAACTTGCATCATCAAGAATGTTGAAATTTTTCATATTTAGTCAATTCAGACTTATTCAACCTTCATTAATGGTTAATTAAATTCCATCAACATTTATGAAACTACAATATTTATGAGGGGAACGTCAAGTAAAATTTTGAAAAATCGATTTTTTTATTTTGATATTTTTTCAGTTAGGTATTAATGCCCATAATAAAGTAGAAGGTGTTGAAGTTAAATTTAATGATGGTACGACCAAATTTATTGAGGCCCAAAGAGAAGTTATTCTCTGTGCTGGAACAGTCAACACCCCTCAACTTCTTATGCTTTCTGGAATTGGATCTAAATATGAATTGGAAAAACACAACGTGAGTGAAATATTTTTAAGCTATAATAGAACTTGTTTAGATTATTATAAACTCTATATCATAAATAGTTTATAAACAATTAATTTTTTTTTAATTAAATCAGATAACAGTGAAAGTAGATTCTCCAATGGTGGGTGAGAACCTTTTTGACCACATGCATTATCCCATATACGTGAAGTTGAAAAGCCCAGTCAGTATGACTCTGAGAAAACTGCAAACGCCATCGACACTGTTAGACTATTTTCTTTACGGAAATGGTAATTTGATAAACGGATTATTTAAATTTTAACATGTTTTAGTACATACATCTACTTGTTTTGAAATTGTTTTTGTACTATGTTTGTACCATATTAGTACAAAATGTTATCTAAGTATTTTGCAATTGTTTTTACTTTTTCAGGCTTTCTCTCTTCCAATGGTGTTCTGGGAATGGCTCGCGTAAATCACAGTTCTATCGTTTTATTTGGAATGGGAAGCACCGATGAAGATGTTTTACGTGATATTGCAAATTTCAAGACGAAGGCAAATATTTTTAAAAATATTTCATTAGTTTTTAATTTAAAAAAAGTTGATAATATTACAACAATCTGTTGAATTTTTAAACAGTTTAAAAAAATGTTTTCAGTAATTTTTTTTTAATAAAAGAAAAACGAAATTATGAATTATACTGGATTTTTCTCAATACACTTTTTGTACTCTGAATTATATGAATTACAGATTTGTATTTTCAATTAAAATGCAAAGCCTTTTGTCAAACAAAGACTTCTTAATACAAATTTATGGTCAAAGAATGTCATTTTATTACTGTCTATGAAAAATACTAAAAAATTGTGCTGAATGTTCAATTAATTTACATAAATTATTCAACACAACAAGGAAGTATATTGACACAAAATTTACATTAATCATTTACATAATATGTGACTCTCATGCCATGTTTTATTCAATAACTTTTAACGAATCTATGAATGTTTAATGGATGAAGAAATAGTGCAAATATTTAATAACACAAACATCAGTTTGACTAATAAGATTAGCATTTATTTAACTAGTTAATATTTTCGAATACCATTGTACTTTTTTGAAATCAAAAATATTTTCTTAAATGAACTATCAATTTAATTTTTAATTTAAGATTTTCAGGGCATTATTCCCAGCTTACAAAGATAGTGTTAGCGAAGGATTTCTCTATCTTGCAAGTTGCTGGCAGCCGAAAAGTCGTGGTAACGTGACTTTGCGATCAGCTGACATAATGGATCAGCCAAAAATTGACCCTGCGTATCTTGCAAACGAGGATGACATTTCCTGCATGCAAGAAGGTAATTTTGTAGGTGAATTCTGAAAATATAAGAAAGAAATCCAAACCATTATTAATTCTGAAATTGTATGACATTAAAAATAGTGATTTTTTTAATACGACAAATTTTTCAATTAAAAACACATTTTTTAATTTTTTTTCGTCAATAACATTTTTCAAAATTGGCAATTTTATTTTAATTCAACAAATTATTATTTCAGCAATAAGATTTGCTATGCGCACTTTAGAAACTCCTCTTTTTCGTGAATTCGGCGCCTCCGCTCACATCCCAAAATTTGATGACTGTCGACACTTCAGTCAGGATTATTTCGACAATAATTTTTCAGAGTGTGTTTTGCGAATAGCGGCACTTACAAGTTACCATCCAGGTGGAACTTGCAGGATGAGTTCCACAGATGATGGTGTTGTTGATGAATATCTTAGGTACAAACATTATTAAGACTGTTAATTCTAATCTATCTCATTTCGTAATTCTTTTGCAATAAATGTTTGCAAAAAGAAGTTAATTTTGTCATTTTTCAATATAATACAAATTGTACAAAAAATGACAAATAAAAAAACTTATATAAAAATAATGTCTAAGTTACACAATATCTTAAAAAAACTTGAAAAACTATTTAAAAAATATACAACAGTTTATCCAGCTTTTAGAGAATATTTGTTAGAAATGTTGTAAAAGTTTTAAATTTTATAATGCAATTTATAATAATTATTCAAATGTTATTTTTGCAGGGTTAAAGGCGTTAATAAGTTAAGAATAATGGATGCAAGTATTCTGCCATCGCCGATATCCGGTATGCCAAATTCAGTGATAATTGTGATGGCTGAACGTGCCGTCGATTTAATCAGAGCTGATGAACAGAGAGACTCATTCATCAATTTACATAATTACTGAAAACAAACTCCTCAGATGATATCAGCCGATTATATATACAAATATGTATATTTTAATTATCATACTGTTTTTATAACTATGGTCAGTATTGTTACGATATGATTAATAGAACACCTCGATTTTTTATTTAATAAAACATTGTTACAAACCAATCAAGTAATTTTTTTTCTTTCCAATATTTAATTTTAAATAGATTCTTCTATCAAAACCTTCCATTTTGGAATGTTTTGATAAAAGAATGTTTTTCAAAAATGTTGAATTTGATCATTCAAAATGTTTGGAAATTCTAAACATTGCTTGCGTTTTCGCCACTTATTCTGAAATTCATAGAGCTATTTGATTAGCTGATTCCGTTAGAATGCAATGGACTCCAACGGAATTGCCAAATCAAATAGTTCTATGAATTTCAGAATGGCTGGCGAAAACGCAAGCATTTTAAATGATTAAATTCAAAATGTTTGGAAATTCCAAACTTTTTGATTTGAATGAGGAAAATAAGTGACAGTCACTTTTATTAAATTATCCCTTCGTGAATTGTGATTTATAGGAAATTAAATATAATATTCAAAAATGAATTTCGCACTGGAACAAAATGACATTGAGCAAATCAATAAGAATTTGGAACGAGTTTCACAATTATGTGCAGACATTACTCGCGAGGTGAACATTTGTATCGGAAAAAATTAAGTTATACAGAAATTCTTAATCCCTCAAAGTTTATCAAATATTTCATTCGAAGGTTCTGAGAGCACAGCCAAATGATTTATACAGCTTCATAGCAGATTACGTCGAAGCACTATTAATTACAAGAGAACATACGAAAGGTTGGTTTTTTAATACTAGCTGCAACCTCAGTTTAATTCAGTTTCTAAATGAATCACTTTGCTTTTGAATTTCCCAATGTTAAGTTGCGACAGAACTTGTGGACCACGTTTTGGAAGGAAGCAGATCCATCGTTTCCATTCTATCCAAACATGGATTTTGTTGCGAAAAGATTCAAGCAGTTTCCCCAAAACTCCAAGTAATTTTTTATAAAAGACCTTCTAGTCGCTTTTATTTGCATATTTTATGCGATTTTTCGTTTCAGCCGGCGTTTCGTGATTTTTTGAATACAATGAACAACGAATCTGACGACGTTTGTTGCAGCAGATAAATAATCCAAATTAATATATAATTTGGTAATTTCCAAATTCTCAACAATTTAAACTACAGGGAACTTAAACAAATAAAAATTCCAAGAATTATATAAAGCATTTTTATTCTATTATCATCTTCTAGACGATTTTTCAGTTTATAAAATATAAATTAAAAATAAGGATTATCTCTAATCGGAGGTGTCGAAAGTAATAGATCGAATTAGGAAACATTAGCAGCTGCATTTATCCACGCGATAAACGCAGTTTAATTATGTAATTTAAAAGTTCGTTGCATAATTGCGAACGATACCACAATCGGTTTGATGACCCAGTCGATTAATGGTAAAAAGTTATTGATCGCTACTCTATCTCCGTAGTCAAGTGTCGTGCGAGTAGAGTGGCAAAAATATATTTTTTCCTCGTAAATACATCGGTTGATATTCTCGCTAAAGTTCGTAACACAGCGCCTTATCGGAAGCGTTAACACCATTTATAGCTGTTAGCAATTTTTCTCCCCCATTCCAGTAACAGAAGTTCCCAGAGATTAATAATTTAAAATATCGTCTATCTTATAAAAATCTTTCAACGTGCATCAATAATTCATCTGTTTTAACTATATAATATATATATATATATAGAAGCTTGCATTCTACTTTGTGGCAGTACACAAAGTAAAATATTAATAGAAACTGTCCAGCTACGATCCACAGGGACCATAGGAGTATTATCACGTAACTGTTATTCGCATAAAAGTAAATATGTGATTCTTTCGGTAGATGACGTTTATAAAACTACATCTTTCAAGCTTATGGCACTAATCAGAAGTCAGAGACTCGACCCTTCCTCTCCCAATCGCCATAACGCGTTGGTTCTGGACCACGGGGGCCCCCAATTTCGCCTGTGATTGGGTTTGTGTTGTTCGGAAACTTTGGCAGGGGCTCCTTCTCCTGGTAGGGGTGTTTTCCTTCCTGAAGTTCGTCCAAACTTCCTGTAAATGAAATGAGATTTTTTATTAAGAATTAAGCAAGATTAATTACAATGCGACTGAATGAAGAAAGGGACATTGGAAATCACTTTATCTAATATCGGTTATTTTTTGTAATATGTTTTGAACGAGTTTTGAAGATATAACGATTTTGATAGAGGAGTTATCGTTGCAAAGTTCTAAGTGGAAGGACGGCAGTTCAAATCTCAGTTATGGCAATGACGTTTTTACAAATCAATGGTTAAAAAATGTTTGACTATATATCATTGTGATTTATTAAAATAATTTGAGACATTTTCTAGAAATTTTATAGATTTTTTTAACGCCTTAAACGAAATTTTCAATCTTACATGAAAAAACAGATTAGATCATTTTAATATTCACGATTTAAAATTACCAATCACTCTGTTAAGACCAAAAATGCTGAATATCGCTCTCGTGAAAATAACACAAATCCAATCGTTTAAAAGTTCATTTCACAGTTCATTACCGCGTTCCGATTGCAAGAACCGCGTGCGCATTTAAATAAGATAATGAAAAAAAGTACTAATTTTTTATTGCACGATGCATTTATTCGTTCATCAGTGGCATTCCCCCTGATCCCATTGTTCAAAGTGATTGAATGCCCCGCGCTTATTCCGTTTGATTGATAGATACATCGTGCTGCTTGCTATTCCGTTTTCTGCATACATTATCCCACAGTACGAAAACACAATAACTGGTTTTTCATTGGCGACCCACTCAATGAAAACGCAGTATACATTTCGTACAAGGAAAAAATAGTTTTTGCGTATCACTTTTTTATTTTGACTCGAGATTTGACTTTGAACTCGACCACGAATCACATGGTCATGCACTTTTTCCTGTGCTTCTGTATACAATTTTTTTAGTGGCATTCGATACTGAACCTTCGTTTAAAA
This sequence comes from Ceratoteleas bidentatus, assembly GCA_022817645.1. Classification (NCBI taxonomy): domain Eukaryota; kingdom Metazoa; phylum Arthropoda; class Insecta; order Hymenoptera; family Scelionidae; genus Ceratoteleas; species Ceratoteleas bidentatus. The sequence goes on along the minus strand of JABFPB010003878.1, from coordinate 5,010 downwards.
AATCCATTAATTCTAATTAAACTTTTCATAAGAACTAATAGGATTAAATCTGAAATTTGTCTATGCTAAGCATCAATTTAAAATCATTGAAAATTAAATTGACGTAACAGTTAGTAATTGGCGCTCTTCAGAATAATTCATACGAAAGGCATACTGTAATGCAGTCATAAGAGATGAGAATCTCTATTTTTTGTGCATTTCTGAAATATTACATCTATTTATATCTTGTTTCTATTGATTACATGGTTAATGAGTCTATTATGTATTTGTGGAGTATAACTTTATAAATTTATAATCTGTCGTAAATTTTATATTTAGTTTTTCAGTATCACTTTGTCTATTGCGATTTTTTTATTGGATTTAATATATAGCATTTTAGGATATTATATGTAAAATTTGGGTCTCATTCCAGTTCATTTCAATATTCTTTTTGATCGTGTGATCGGTTATGGATTTATATTTGTCATTTGGCAGTTTTAAATTATTTTTATGATCTTTCACTCTGGTTTCCAGAGCACATTTTGTTTGACCTCTGTAACAACTATCGCTATCTTTACAATTGATTTTGTAGATTACATTGAGTTGTCTGTTTTTGTCTAGTTTGTCAAGGTTTAAGTGTACTGGTGAATTTATCATTAAAGTTATTGTAGAATGATTGATTTCATTACGTGGGATATGTTTGGTGCATTGTGTAATACATTTATTGATGTAATTGGTTGGATATTTATTGTTGGATAAAATTGTTTTGACATTGCTGATATTATTAAGAAAATGATCATTGATCCTTCATGAAAAAATCATTAAAAAAATGTTTTTTTCGCTTCTTTTCCACAAATCGAACATCATCATAATCCACTGCATAGAAACACTCTTAAGTTGGCAGCATCGTGGCAAATGCTATTTGAACTTTGATCCTGAAAACTCACATAAATAACGGCGAAACATGTAAAAAACCTGTTCAATGTGTAATAATAAATCATTGAATTGCAAATAATCATACTTACTGATTGGTGTGCGTTCTCTCAGTTTTTTCCGAAACTCTTCCATTCTGGAGCTTCCAACTTCGCCTTTCGATTTCGAAAACGCGAGACTTCTGCACACTGAAACAAATAAATTCATTAGTCGGCGAAAATTTGCTGTCGTAGCATTGTTTATAAAAACGCGCACGCTTATTGCTGCAGTGATAGTGACGAAAGTATTGTAAACATCTGAGTAATTTTGATTGAGATCAAAGAAATGTAAAAAAACTTTTATCGTTTTCATACTCATATGAATGGCTTTACAAGTGGTGCTACCACGAATTGTGCCAACTATCTGATCTTGTCAAGTTACGCAATGTTTGATTTGAATTATGTTTTGTTATTTGAAAGCCATTCTTCTCACAGATGAATAAAAATAGCATTACTCATTTTGATAAAAAATATTTTTAAATTAATCAAACGTCCGAGTATTTGCATTGCAAAGCACCCGGAAATATTGTAACTCACAAAGAAATTAAATGTGTATTTTAATTTACGTCGCATATATATAATGCAGACGTTTGCGTGATGGGACGTATATAGCACATCCATCCATCATACAGTCGGACCCCTTAAAAATCTATTCGTCACGTATACCATTCGCAACACCCGAAACCTTTCAAGGTGAATGAATTATGTTCTAGAACGCTCTGGTCCAATTTGCCCGAAAAAGGCACATTCGGAAGTCTTTGTTCAGAGTTTAAACCCTAAAAAACTTTTTTTTAAATATTGTAAAAATGTAAGAAAAGTTAGGAATCTTGATAAAAATATATGTTTCATTTAAAAAATGAAATTAAAATCAATAAAATAGTTACCACATTAATGTGGTAACTATTTTATTGATTTTTTCTAACTAACTATTTTATTGATTTTTTATTGATTTCTTATTGATTGGCTTCTGTTTTGAAATGTATATTTTTTATTTTAATTATTATATGTTATTTGATTTAAATAACTGATTTAAATCCATTGATTTCAATCATGAGAACTCTTCTTTATTTATGAATGAAATTCTCGGTAATTTCATGTACATTTGCCAGGAAAAACTTCTTGATAGAAAATCCTAAACAAGTTCCGAAGAAACACGTTCTTCAGCTCAACAAAAATATGGGAAATAAAAACAAACAGCTGAAAAAAGCAGGAAAACCGATTACTAATAATCAACCTTTCACATGGCAGACATAGAGAAATCGTGCTATTAGATGGACAAGGACCCTTTGATGAAAATTCTGCGACAATTAGAAAGTCAAAAAAATCGCCCGAGCGACTTTCCTCGCGCGCAAAAAGCTGGAGTGAAATATCGCACAAAATTATAAGGAGCCGGGGAAAAACGGGGGATAATGCAGTTCGGATCAGCAAATCCGAACTGCGGCGGTTATTGTCTTTGGGTTATCAGCTGGAAGCGTGTTCGTAGTATAAAGAAACAATTAACATTTTTCTGACAGTGACGACGTTTTATCGAATTCGACGTAGGTTGTATTATTGGTGTACTGATAGAGGCAATGAGGAGATTAATCTTTCTTTATAAAGTGATAATTCAGGGATGTGTACAAACAAAGCATATTTTTGTAGTTGAATTGTTTTGAACTGAGTCGAATTAACTTATTATTGTCAATTATTTATACAAAATTGGAAGTATTTATGTATTTTAAAACTGGTGGAAATAGTTGAAAGAATGTTTCATAAATAAATGTTGAAACTTTCTATATTCCTACAAAAATTATCACAGAAAATAGACATTTTTAGTTGTCTTATTTAGTCATAATGACATAAATAAATGTCATTATGACTCTAGACACAAAAATCAGAAAAATTAGCAGAAAACGTTCCGAAATACTTAAAAAATTGGGACTGCCTTATTTTTGTGGGTGTTTTTATTTTGATTGTAGAAATTTTCTAAAATTGGATAAATGCTCCCTATAATGTCAGGAGACTATTTGCGATATTCTATACTTTCAAACATACTTTCATAAAATATATGAACAATGATGAAACTGAAGCTAGCAGACAATAATCTAGCAAATTTTAGAAAAAGAATGGAAATTGCGGCATGTACTTGCAAATATTATACGTCAACTCGAATTTTAATTAAAAAATTTTATTTGCAATTTCTCATAAACGGTACTGTAAAACAATTTTTTCATTCAGATCTGCGTGCTAAAATGTCAAGTTATTATTAAGTAAAATGTAACATTTCGAGATGACTCCTCTACTTTCCACGTATTTTTATGCAACTTTGACAGCAAATATCTCATTTCATACACCACAAATCTCCATCAAACTTTACAAAATAAAGCGCTATTATTTAGACATTTTGCATTCAAAGTTTCATCTAATACTTTGCAGATGGCTTGCCATTTAACAACTTAATAAACTTTCAACAAACTCCCAACTACACTTCTTTCCGCCCGACAATCCGACATCCTACGCCCTCATAAATCCCACTTTCTCGATCCGTCAAACTCGCGGCTCCGACGATCTGACGCAAGAGCAGTGACCCCTTTGGTTTTGTTTCGCTTAGCGTTCGCGAAACAAACCAGCGCGATTTCCCCTCACTTCCCGTTCCCCGATCTGCCCCGATCAGCCCGATTTCTGCGAGTTTTCGCCCAGAAACAAAGAACGCCGCGCGGAAAATCGGCGCCCGGATTTCGCGATTTTCCGTACAAGTCGCAATTGTTACCCGTGAAAAACTGCCTCATCGTCGGCATATCGACTGGCTCGGCTCGTGGCTGCGTGCGTTTTCACTTGACACTTGACAAAACAGTTTTCACCGCTTTGTGTTTACATGCAGTGATACGGCCGACAATGTTCGCAAGGCTCGGCGCAGCTCGGAACTGGACGGCGCATGGGTGCGTACGAACGCGCAAGCGCCGATCGCGCGTCCTTGTCTCCGGGCTACGTGTTGAACCAAACGTATCCCTGCAAAAAGTGTCTAGTAGGAATGGGTACAAAGGGATTGAGAAGGGAACAAGACATTGAGTCATTTAGAGGAGGGATTCGGAGGGCATTCGAGTGTTATGAGGTTGCTGAAAAAGGGGAGGGATCGGAGTAAGAGTGTCGCGGGACTAATTATTGTAATGCCAACTTTGAATAAATGAAATACGGTTTGATGAGAGAGATAGAGAGGGATTCTCGGTGTGAGGAGGAATTGTTTGGTTTGTGACAGTTCAAATTTTGATGGTTTCAGAGATTTTTAAAGTTTATTAAATTAATGGTACCATTGAATGGGGAATTAAAGGTCAGAGATTGTCACTGTATTTCAGAATTTTTATTTGAAATTCTGTGAAAAAGTCTAAGGAACTCTGAAAATGTTTAAAAGGTCATTTAACCGAAATTAAACAAATATATATGTTATTATTATTAAGGCTCAGAATGAATACGAAATATTCCATATAATTAAAAAAGCACCATATATTCCATGTAATTCAATTAAAATACCATATAATTCAGAAAATTTGTTGGTTGTTTGGGTTATAAGATTAGTAGTGAATGTAAAAGATTAGTTCTAAGAATTATTGTTTCTGGTGTCGAGCCGACGGTGCGTCCGTCGGCGCAGTTTTCGATTACGCGATATCGCGAATCCGCCGTTGGCGACGGGAAATTTTATAGTTGCGTGAATGCGGGGAGATTTCCTAACAAAAGTTTGGAAATGCCATAATAGACTCTTTGCATTACCAATCAAAATGTAAACAAACATTATTTGTAATGCAGATATCGAAATTTCGATTTCACGGCGCAATAGTGAAGGATCCAAAGTATTTAAAACTGCGATACAAAATTTCTATTTTTTTTTCGATTTTTCTTGATTTTTGGGTTTCACCTCCCCTTAAGTATTGAATATTACTTTTATTAGTCTACAGATAAAATGACAATCGCCAACAGCGTGGATTTTGTGAAGAAAACTTTAACTAATGGCCCTATTAAAAATGTCATATTGAAACGTACAGAAACATATTGAAACATATTGAATTTTTTTGCGAAACATATTAAG
>JABFPB010003877.1:0-16045 GCA_022817645.1 Ceratoteleas bidentatus | reverse complement strand
ATAAATTAATAAATAAATTATGCTTGCATCAACTCTCGTAGTCGTCTGAAAATCAGACTCTTAATAAATTAATAAATAAATTATGTTTGCGTCAACTCTCGAAGTCTAAAAATCAGGCTACGAAGATCCCTCGACGTGACTGTAAATGTGGCTGCTGGTATTACTTTTGTGAGTACCTTCTTGCGCTTCTGTTCCTCAACCTGCTTGCGCTTTTGCTCGATCTTGTGCTGTTTGACCATCTGCGTGAGGTCGCTGATGTACTCGTCGGTCTGTGTGAGCAAAAAGGCCAGGCGTTTGTCCTTTTTCTGGTCGATGAGCTTCCGGTAGCCCTCCTCGTCCTCGGCCATAAGTCTGCGCATGCGCTCTTTCTCGATCCTTTCTTGTTCCTTCTTCTGCTCGCGTTCGGCGTTCGCGTGCCGATTCAGAACAGCTTTGTTGAGTCTCGCGAGACGCGCGAGATTATTACGGTGGAATTCTTTGAAATCTTTGCCATGTTGAAGAACCGAACTGAGGAATTCCTGGGGAAAGGATTTGGGGTTTAGATTTTTTTATTTTTTGTTTTAATTGGTACAAAAATGATTAAAATAAAAAATTCATGATTGAATGATAGTTCTTTTTTTAAATATAGTTTTTTTGTCGAAAGGTTTTTTTATTGATAAAATTAGATATTAATTTTATCGTTTTTTGGAGAGAATCGAGTGGAGAAAATTTCTGTACTTGATGCTTTTGTCTTCTTTTGCGCTCAGCTTCCAATTTCTGCTGTTTCTCGAGTTTTTCGGTTGCTCGGGCCTCACGCAGACCCTGTCTTTTGGTGCGTTTGTAAGCTTTTACGTTTACAGCTGTTTCCAAAGTTGTGTCTTTTCGAGTGCAGGCGATGATCTGTAAAATTATATTTTATTAAGGTGGAAAGTCACCCAACCTAAGAATTAAACCTAAGAATTTAAGAATTACTAAATAAAATTGACGAAATTATGTGACAAAATATTTTGGTCGTATTTTTATCGAAAAAATTTTTTTGTTCAATGCTTACTGCAATTTGTCGTATCAAATTTGTTGTATCCAAAAAAAGTTAGTTATTGAATTAAATGTTTGATTAAAATTTAAAAAATCATGGTATTTTGTATTATAATTTAAATATTAATGTTTAAGTATTTTTTGATCGAAATCTGATTAATTATCAAGAATATTGAAGTACAATGAACAATTATGCAGTAATTATGACAAACTGAATTTACAAACAAAAAACCAGTGACTGTCTAATCAAGATCTCTACCTCAGATCTCAATTGTCGTTGGAAATTCAGCACTCGCAGCATTCGTAATTCAATTTGCGCCTGAGTTCGCAAGTCTTCGGGCATATTAGTCGGCAGGTTACTCAGCTGTTCCATTCGTAAAGCTATACGAGCTGCGACCCTAAAAATCCCACCAAAAAACATTAAAATCTATTCTAAAAAATAGACTATAAATAAAAAAAATGGTAAATTAGTTTACTCTGCGATGCAAATAGCCACATTTATTCGTAAAAAAATATTTTTATAAATATTTTATTAATATTTTTATTTTAATTAATTTGTTTTACTTTAAGTCAATTTATTGTATTTTAAATTTATTTGCAGCATAAAATATAGCAAATTAATTAAAATAAAAATAATACATTGTTGAAACAATTATTTTTTATTTTTTATTTATTAAATTTATTTTATTTTAATTTATTTTAATTTATTTTATTTTTATTTATTTTATTTTTAATCTATTTTATTTTTATTTATTTTATTTTTATTTATTTTATTTTAATTAAAATTACTGTTATTTTTAAATTGCAAAAGCAGTACAATTCCAGTACCGATTTTCTCGTTCCTGCAAAATCAACAGAGGATCGAGACCAGCTGGTTTCGCAAGGCTGGTGATTCTGTTGGTTTTTGCCCCAGGTTGTTGTTGTTGCTGCTGTTGTTGGGGAGTTTGCGTTCCTGGACGTTGACCACTGGCCGGTCCCAAAGCATTCGAACCGGTCACTTGTCCCGGACCAGGTGGCACCACTGGTCCCTGTGTCGGATCCATCGGACGCTGCGCCATCCCCGTGGGAGCGCCACCTAGCGGAGCTTCAATTTATTAATGGCATTTTTGCACGTAACAAAATTTTTCTTAACGTTTAAAATTAAATTAATTTAAAAAAATTAATCATTTTTGTTTATTCACATTAAAAAAATGTCTTATCTTAATGTTCTGAAATTAAAATATTTTAAAAATTAATCAATTTATTTTGATTCATTTGCACGTATGACAAATTGTTCTTAATGTTTTGAAATAAAAATGTTTAAATAATAAATCAGCTAATTAATTTCTGTTTTTTTTTTTTTTTTCAAGTTACTGCCTAAAAGTTCCAAAAAGTTGAGTGTTTTTATATCCAAACGAAATCAATGATTTTAATTGATTTGATTGAATTTACAAAAATAAAACCAATTTTCAAAGTTACCTTGTACGGCTAATTGCAACTGTTGCGATAAAGGTTGATTTCTTGCCAGCAATCGATAAGCCATGATTTGTACGCTGAAAACAAGAAAAATGAAATTTAAATTAAAATCATAATTAATTAACAGTATCTCAATTTATTTACAATGCAATTTATATATTTTTAAACAAATTAAAAATGCATTTAAACCTTCCAAGCTGGAAGAAAAAAAATGTACATGAAATAATCAATTAATCGAGTGAGTACTATGATTCGATAAAACGGCGACGACAAACAAGAAAAATACCCTGCACTGTAACTATAGACAATCAATATGATATGAAAGAAGTTTCTTAGTCACAGGAGTTTCAACGTTTTATATTTCTTTCGTATTTATTTCTGTTTTTTTCAAATTTTAAAAATAATGTATGAAATCATATAAATTAGATATATAAATCAATGTAAATATTAAAGAAATATTAAAAAAGAATTAAAAAACAATAAACATTAATGCATCAAATTATAGCCAATACCCAATATAAATATTAGAGTGAAAATATAAATATCTCACAAAACAATAAGTAATGTATTTATCTTTCTTTTAATTTCTCTTTTCTACTACTCTCAAGAACAAAGTGAAAAAAAATACAAATAATAAAAAGGAGTACAAATTTTCCAGCTAAAAAACATCTACAAATATCTTTAAAGTAACCTCTATTAATATTTTTCAGACTTTCTTTACATAATTTTCTACAGATTTTTACAGCTTTTCAGAGTTTTCAAGGCATTTTCCTCCACCATTTTATTCCTTTACACTACAATTGGAATTAGAATTATAAAACTAAACTGTAATTATAATAAACAAATTAGAAATGAACATAAATAATATTTAAAAAATTACAAATAAATTTAATTTAAACAATTGTTTAAATTAAAAAATATAAATTTAATTATAAAATATTATAAAGTAACATTGTAAAATAAAATTATAGCAAGTAAAATGTATATGAATATTAATTAAATTTTAAAAAAATCAAATGAAAAATTAAAAACCATGTTTTAAATAAAAAACATACGTTTAATTAAAATAAAAAAATATTCCTACTAAAAAATAGTAAAAAATACTAAAAAATAGTAAAATATTAAAAAATAGTAAACAATTATTTTAAAAAATCGTACAATAGTAAAACATACTAAAAATAGTTTTAAAAAACTATTTTCAAAAATAGTATCATAGCACAAAATTTTCAAAACTAATAAAAAATTATTTCAAAAAAAAAATAAAATAGTAAAACATATTAAAATAGTTAAACAATTATTTTTAAAAATAGTGAAATATTCTAAACGTAGTTAAAACATTAATTTAAAAAATAGTACAATATTAAAAATACTAAAAATAGTTTAAAAATTATTTTAAAAAATAGTAAAATAGTAAAACGTACTAAAAATAGTAAAAAAATTATTTTAAAATATAGTAAATTGGTACAAAATATTAAAAACTAGTCAAAAATTATTTCAAGAAATAGTAAAATATCAAAAATACTAAAAATACTTAAAAAATTATAAAAAATAGCAAAATAGTAAAAAAATACTCAAAACAGTTAAACAATTATAAAAAATAGTAAAAATTATTTAAGAAATAGTACAATAGTAAAACATACTAAAAATAGTAAAAAAAAATTATTTAAAAAAATAGTAAAATAGTAAAACATACTAAAAGTAGGTAAAAATTATTTTAAAAATAGTAACATAGCATAAAATTTTTAAAACTAATAAAAAATTATTTCAAAAAATAGTAAAATAGTAAAATATTCTAAAAATAGTTAAAAAAATTATTTCAAAAAATAGAACAATAGTAAAAAATAGTAAAAATAGTTTAAAAATATTTAAAAAAATAGTAAAACGTAATAAAAATAGTAAAAAAATTATTTTAAAATGTAGTAAAATAGTAAAATGTAATAAAAATAGTAAAAAAAATTATTTAAAAATGTAGTAAAATAGTACAAAATGTTAAAAACTAGTAAAAAAATTGTTTTAAAAAATAGTAAAACAGCAAAAATACTAAAAATACTTAAATTATTACAAAAATTTCAAAATAGTAAAAATTACTAAAAATAGTTAAAAAAATTATTTTAAATAATATTAAAACTAAAAAATACTAAAAATTATTCCAAAAAATTACCGTAGCTGTTGAAGTTGCTGCGAGCTGAAAGTCTGCTTGTCGCCCATGTTGCCCTGTCGGGCCCTAAGCGCCAGCAACTGGCCGTATCTCGGGTCCTCCTGCAGGCCCTTTTCCTCCATCGAGTCTATCGCCTTCTGCAGGGCGTTCAGGTTCTCCTGGCCCGGCAACGAGGGGGGCCCGGGGGGCCCGATGGGCCCTCCCGTCTGGTTCATCTGGTTCTGGTTCGGCGCGCCTGCGCCCATTCCGCTCATGTGCACCGGCGGACCCGGGGGCCCGCTCGAGTTCATGTGACCGGGCCCCGGGGGTACGTTCATATGCCCAGGCCCACCGGGTACCATTTGCGGATTTGGGGGTCCACCGGATTCCATCGGGGAACCTAATATTTTCGAATATTTTAACGATTTATTATTAATTATTAATTTATATTAATTAAATTAATTTTAAATTAAATTAAATTAAATTTTAAATTAACTTAAATTAAATTTTAAATTAAATTAAATAAATTAATTAAAATAATTAAATTAATTAAATTAAATAAATTAATTAAATTAAATAAATAAATTAATTTAATAAATTAAAATAAAAATTAATAAAATTAAATTAAATTAAGTAATAAATAAAATAAAATAAATACAACCTTTTTTAAGACTTTATGAACAGATAAAAAATATATTTACTCGAATTTAAATACAAATTAATTTTTTGTTATAAATAAATTAATAAAATGAATTTCATGAATTTAAAGACATTAAACTTTTGAAAAATAGTCTTAACTTAATTAGTAATTTTTAAATTAATTTTACTTAAACAATTTATTTCCTTTTTTTTATAATTGAATTTTTAAAAACCACTTTTACCTTAATATTTTCACTAAATTAACAATAATTCCAATTTTACTTTTCTTTTTTTATTTTACTTTCTATTTTTCGATTTTTTAAATTGACCTTGATTATTGTATAAGATGACGATCTGCTTGTTTGAAGTTGATTTAAGGCAGTGTTTGATCTGTTCGAGCGAGTGTCAATTTGAAATGGGAAAAATTGGAGGTGGATTGCGAGTTATGTAAAAGCAAACACGAGCCGCAGCTCGCGACGCTGCGGGTGTCGCGGCTCTGCACTGCTCGGGCTATAGAAGTGTGCATTTTTAATGCAAAGTGGCAGGCAACTGTGCAACGCGGGCGGACTGTAAAGCGCAGGGGGGCCAACTGTCCGGGGACAAATTGCCGGCTGTGCTGTGTTATTGATTGCGCTGTGTTTCGAGAGTGTCGACCGAGATCTCGTACTGTCCTTTTTTTCGCATTTATTTTTTTCGTGGGAATTTAATTTACGAGTTTATTAAAATTCGATTGATACATTTTTTTATGTTGGTGTGGGAAGAGGAATGGGGTATGATTTTGATCAAAGTGAAAATCAGAGTGAAAAGTAATTTTGTTGAAATTGATGAAATTTAATTTAGAAAATATATTTTATAAATTAAGAAAATAATTTGTTTCGGAATTCATAAAAGTGTAATGGGAGAGTTTGAAGAATGGAATTTGAAAATTATTTTTGTTACAATGAAAATTAATTTACAATTTAAAAACGATGTTTTTTTCTTTCAAAATTGTTGGGTTTAATTTTCTACGAGGTACTGAAAAATCGACATTCTCAAACAAAAATAATAAGAATAAAATGAAAATACTATTTCATTCTAAACATTTACACATTGAAATAAGGCCCATTTTCACACATTTTTTCTTGGTTTGGGATATTGAATAATTTTTATAAATCATACATAAACCCTTTGAAAATCGATCAGATATTCGAGTTAAATTAGCCTGATTTTTTCTCTTTGGGCCCACTTATGGTATATTGGGGTTTATTTAAGAAAAATGTTGTTAAACAATAAATAGCCCTTATTGAAATTCTCACAAATTTTAATAAGACCTATCACACCTAATTATTTCAATAATTTGTGCCCATTTGAATTCTGGGACTTATCTTTGGAAAAATAAAAATACCATACACTCAGTCAATCAAATAAGACGATTTCTAAAAAAAAAACGCACAAATTTCAATAAGGCCCATCACATACAAATTTTTCTTTCGTTTGGGCCCAGTCTTTCTGGGACTTGTATAGACATTTTTTGTTTAGAAAATAAAAAATATATATATACAGTCAATTAAATCAGACGATCCATTTTTTTAAATTATCAATTCCAATAAGGCCCACCACACCGAATGTTTCCTTAATTTGGGCCCACTTAAATTCTGGAACTTATACCCAGAAAATTACAAAAACCATATACCTAATAAATAAAATCAGATCCGTTTAGAAAGCTCACTAATCCCAATAAGGCCCATCTGTTTCCTTAATTTGGGCTCAATTAAATTTTAGGACTTATCTCCAGAAAATGTAAAAAAACCTACAAAGCCAATCAAATCATACGATAAAAAATTCATCAACTCTAATAATCACACTTAAACGTTTCCTTCATTTGGGCCTAATTCAATTCTGGGACTGATCTTTCCAAAATAAAAAAAACACCCATCCAATCAAATCACACGATTCTTTGTTAAAAAACCTCGCTAATTCCAATAAGGTCCACCAGACACAAATGTTTCCTTAATTTGGGCCCAATTCAATTCTGGGACTTATCTCCAAAAAAATAAAAAAACCACACTCGCAATAAATTAAATCAGACGATCCGTTTTATATAAACTAACCAATCCCAATAAGATCCATTTGTTTCCTTAAATTGGGCCCAATTCAATTCTGGGACTTATCTCCAGAAATTAAAAAAAAACATACATCCAGTAAATTTAATCAGATCCATTTAAATAAACTAACCAATCCCAATAAATCCATCTGTTTCCTTAAATTGGGCCCAATTAAATTCTGGGACTTATCTTCAGAAAATTACAAAAAAACATACACCCAGTAAATTTAATCAGACGATCCATTTGAATAAACTAACCAATCCCAATAAGATCCATCTGTTTCCTTAATTTGGGCCCAATTAATTTCTGGGACTTATCTCCAGAAAATGAAAAAATGTACACTCAATAAGTCAAATCAGACGATCCGTTGTAAAAAACTAATAAATCCCAATAAGATTCATCTGTTTCCTTAATTTGGGCCCAATTAAATTCTGGGACTTAACCTCAAGAAAATTAAAAATAAACATACACCCAGTAAAGCAAATCAGCTTTATTTATATAAAGCTGATCTTCTGTCAGCTTTATATAAATTAATCAATCCCAAATAAGATCCTTCTGTTTCCTTAATTTGGGCCCAATTCATGTCTGGGACTTACCTCAAGAAAATTAAAAACACACCCAGTAAATCAAATCAGACGATGCGTTAAAAAAAACTCACCAATCCCAATAAGGCCCATTTGTTTCTTAATTTGGGCCCAATTCATTTCTGGGACTTATCTCCAGAAAATAAAAAAACCCATTCAATGAAATTAGATACATTATTTTAAATAAATTTTAACAAAACTATTTTTAATAAACTCACCAATTCCGGTAGGGCCCATCTGTCCAGGCCCACTCTGACCGATGTGGGGCCCCGGTTGGGGTCCGCCGGACGCGATCTGGCCCGGTCCCCCGGCGTGCCCGGCGGGTCCGCTCGCGTTCATGTGACCGGGCCCCGGGGGCCCGGTGGCGTTCATGTGTCCCGGACCCGGGGGTACGTTCATGTGACCGGGTCCGGCGGCCATCAGGGGGGCACTCTGGGGCCCGCCCGGGCCCATCTGCGAGCCCGGCGGCCCGCCGGCGCCCATGTGCGGCCCGGACTGGGGCCCGGTGGGGGGCATCTGGCCCGACATGTGCGAGGGGGGCCCGCTCATGTGCCCGGGCCCCGGGGGTCCGGCGGCGTTCATGTGTCCGGGCCCCGGGGGCACGTTCATGTGCCCAGGTCCTCCCGGGACCATCTGCGAATTCGGGGGTCCGCCCATCTGCTGCGGGGGGCCCCCCATTTGACCGGGCCCACCCTGACCTGCCTGTCCCATGTGACCTGGTCCAGGGGGCACCTGGAAGGAAAATGGACAATTAAGTACCGTTAATTTTGGCAGGGGAAGTTACTAGGTGGAGGCAGGGCCTAAAATGTCCGTTTGTGTAAGTGCCTAAATGGCCCTTTATGTAAGTCCCAAAATGGGCCTTTGTGTGAGTCCTAAAATGGTCCTTTACATAAGTTCCAAACGACCTTTTATGAGTCCTAAAATGGTCCTTTATATAAGTCCCAAAATGGTCCTTTATATAAGTCCCAAATTACCTTTTAGGGGTCCTAAAATGGCCTTTTATAAGTCATAGGAATGGGATCTTCATAAGTCCCAAAATTGAACGTAACTATGTTCCATAATTGGACCATATCTAGGTCCAAAAATAAGGCCCATTCAGGTGGAAAATAGGACTTATATAGATCCCAAAATAAAATAAGGCCCATCTAGGTAGAAAATGAGACCATTCTAGACCCAAAAATAAATTAGACCCATCTAGGTAGAAAATAGGACTTATCTAGGCCCCAAAAATAAAATAAGGCCCATCTAGGTATAAAATGGAACTCATATAGGTCCCAAAAATAAAATAAGGACCATCTAGGTAGAAAATAGGATTTATCAAGACCGTGAAAATAAAATAAGGTCCATCTAGATATAAAATGTGACTCATCTAGGTCCCATAAATAAAATAAATAAAATAACTCATCTAGGTCCCAGAATGAGGCAGTGAATTATAAAATTAAGATTGGGTACCATATGAGGAACTCCTTGAGGACCGTTGGGACCCATTTGTCCAGGACCAGGACCAGGGCCACTCTGACCAGGTGGGGCCTGCTGACCCATGTGTCCGCCTGGTCCCATCTGTCCGGGATTGCCCATGTGTGGGCCACCCTGCATGCCGATTGGACCCATTTGGCCGGGGCCGATGGGACCCCCTGGTCCCTGCTGAGATCCCGGTGGTCCACCAGGCCCACCTTGGACCTGAAACGAGCACATTGGTCCAGATTGTTATAGGTGGCTCGTGAATGACCTTAACACGTGGCGCCATCTTTTCAATCAATCACACCACTGATGACACAGTGGTGTGATTGGTTGAAAATTTAATGGCATTATAATGACATTGTTTCGATTATAAATTCAAAGTGTAAACAATTTAACTGAAATGCAATGTATAATTTAAATACAACAATGTTTAAACAATTTACATGGAATGGAATGCTAAATTATGAATTATGTATTCAATCACATTTTTTGAAGTAGAAAAATAAAATGTTATAAGACATGGGACTGGTCTATATATGACCACTGACATGTATCATAACCATAAACCAATAAATCTAATCTTGAGTTTCCAGCAACATTTGAAAAAACCAGCTAATCTTTCCAATCCCAACCACAACCCCAAGTCAAAATCCAAAACTATCCCTCCAAAAATTGTTCCAAATTTTCTGGATGACCAGTCTCTCCCACCATCCAATTCCCAAATTTCCTCAACTTTCCTCTTCAAACAAAAACCCTTTGAAACCCTCCTTGAAAACTTCCAAAGGTAAAAAAAATTCCGATTCATTGTTTCTCTAGGCAGCACATTCTGGGTAGTTGACTAATCGACACTTTGTCCCCTCGCCTCCAATTGGCGAACTTCGACACTTATCCATCGTTTCGCCAAAGCGTCGATTAGAGACAAAGCCGGGGCTGAGTTGTCGCGAGGTGTCTTATAAGTGTCGGTGTTCGTGTGTGTGCACTTATATGTAGTTGAGGCACGAAAGAAAAGTACCTCTGAAGTTAGGTAGGGGGCGCAGTTAGTTAAAACGCACGAGAGCCCATTTCCTGAGGCTGTTAGGTCGGGAGAGTGACGAGTGCGTGGTCAAAGTCAAGTTCACGGTCGGATAGAGGATTAGTCTGGCAGGATGGCTGGTGCGAAAGAGTTGGAGCATTGCTTCGAGTTCGCCTTGAAGCTGGTGGTGGAGGCCTCCAAAGTAAGATGGAGATATCAGATGGGAAGGTTACGTTTATGGGATGGATATGAAATTGTATTATAGAACTAAAAGTGGAGGTACTGGTTGAGACTTATGGACCGATTAGGGAAATTTCTGGGAATTTAGATAGGAAGATATGGTCCCTAAATAATTTCTATAAGTGTGGAGTAACTATTTCCATAAGGAAGGTTGAATCAACGGTGATTCAACATTGATTCGGTTGAATCTCCGTTGATTCAACGTTGATTCAACCCTATGTTCCCTTAGGGTCCTACAAAATTAGTAGATCTTCCAAAATTCCAACTTTTCCAAAATTCCAGGTTATCGAGGAAGCCTTCCAAGGGAAAAAGAACACCAAAACCAAAGCTGGAGACTGGGACCTGGTTACTCAATTTGACCACAAGGTGGAGGCCATTCTCATTTCCGGCCTGACCAAGGAATTCCCACATCACAAGTAAAGAGTTAACCTGAGTTAAACCCATCTACTACCCATAAAAAAATTAGAAATTAGAAAACTTAAGTCGTTCTTCCCGAAATCGTAATCGAGAGTCCCTCAACGCCTAGCGACATCTAGATATCCCAAATTTAATTACATATACATTTTTTTCGGTAGGTTTATAGGGGAGGAGACGGTTTCGGAGTCGAACAAGACCCCCCAGCTCTGCAGCGCCCCCACCTGGATCATCGACCCCATAGATGGCACCACCAACTTCGTCCATTCCTTTCCTCACACGTGCATTTCCGTAGGGTTTGCCGTTGACAAGGTTTTGGAGATTGGGATAGTATATAATCCTATTCTGAAGCAACTTTTTACAGCTCAAAGGGGGAAAGGGGCGTACCTTAATGGCAAGCCAATCAGGAGCTCCAGTGTTGAGGGTAATTCGGGACAGTGGTACCAACGAATATTTTTAACAGTTGGTAGCACTGATCTGCCAGTTATAAAAATACTAATAATTTCTACAAGTCGACAATTTTAATATTTTGTACATTATTAAAATTGTAAATTTAATTTTAAGGAGGTTTATTAATGAAAAAAAATTGTTTTAAGATTATTTTGCTGACAAATTAATTTTTTTTAGATGTCAGGCACTCGCTGATATGCATTGAGGCCTCTTACGCCACGATCGAAGGTATCAGAGACACGGTTTTGGGCAGATTAGAGGCTTTTGTCACGGAAGCCCACGGGATTCGAACCCTCGGCTCCGCGGCTCTGACTTTGTGTTACATTGCGATGGGGGCAGCTGATGTATATCACACTGACAATCTCATGCCTTGGGATGTAGCTGCTGGGACTCTTATCGTGAGAGAAGCTGGTGGTGTCATCATAGACACGAATGGTGGGAAATTATTTTGAAAGTAATCTACCTTATCGACAGATTTATCAAAATTTCGAATAGTTAAAAAGACCTTAGACGATTATTTTCATAAAAACGCCCCATTTTGAGGTTATGATTTTTAATTTAGTCTACTTTACCGACAGATTTGACAATATTTCTTTTCTGGAGGTCACTTTGACCTTGAGATTGAAAAGAAGGTCACTGTTGGATATATTTTGGAGAAACTGAATAAGAGAAAAAGAATGAAGATTTTTTTTATAAAAAAGTATTTTTTGAGGTTATGATTTTTAATTTAGTCCACTTTACCGGCAGATTTGACAATATTTCTTTTTTGGAGGTCACTTTGACCTTGAGATTGAAAAGAAGGTCATTACTGGATATATTTTGGGGAAATTAAATAAGAAAAAAATAATGAAAAGATCCTTTTCAATAAAAAAACGTCTTTTTGAGGTTATGATTTGTAATTTAATCTACTTTACCTACAGATTTGACAGGAATTCTTTTTTGGAGGTCACTTTGACCTTGAGATTGAAAAGAAGGTCATTACTAGATATATTTTGGGGAAACTAAATAAGAAAATTACTGAAAAGACAATGTTGATTCCTCTACCATTATTATGTAATCTTTTATGGCCCAAACAAATTTTCCTGAACCACTAAGTAGTTTTTTATCTTATCTCCCGCAAACTTGCGAATCACGGTTGCCCTTCTCTTGATTCAGTGTGATTTATTAATTAACAGCTCATAAACTTTCGTCTTTTTAAATGCCCACTTATGCAACTCCTTAAGACCCAAACAAACAAAATCTGACACAGTTTTTTTAATTCGAGAAAGTGACATACGAAAAGAACTTGGACTATTATCAACTTTTGTTTACAGGTGGCGAATTCGATATTATGAAACCCAATGTATTAGCCGCAGGAAACCTCAAATTGGCCCAGGAACTGGTCAAATTAATTAAACAGGCGGATGCAAGAACTTTACAAAAGAAACGACTACCTCAATAAAAAAATTGTTTTTGTAAACTAAGATATCAATTAATAATTTAAATATTAATTGGTAAAATTAATTAATATTAATATAAAATTTAAATATTAATTGATATCAATTAACATTTAAATATCAAAGAAATATTAGTATTAATTAGAAAGACAAAGAAAAAAGACAAAAAATGATAAAATAAATGATACTAAAAAATCATCAAGTGAATTTAATTTTTTTCATTGTGTACTTCATAATAAGATCTACTTGTAATTAATTGAACAATCCAAATAATTCAGTGTAATTAAAACAGACAAGTAAAATGAGTCATTGGAATAAATACTTTGTATTTGTAACTCGACTTTCGTTGACTCCTTTATATTCCACGAGTTGTCATTGTAAGCGAATGGATACAAGGTAAAATTCTCGAATCTGAGCGACACACGTTTAATTAAGTTAATTTTAATTTCCTTACTTTATCAGGCGCGTATCAACGGTATTATCATCGGTGATAAGAAAAGGAATAGTTCGCAGTCTGTGAGCAGTCAGTCACCTCGATTAGTGCGAAAATGATGGACGCAACAGATTTGGAGAAATGTTTCCAAGTGGTCAAACAGCTGACTTTGGAAGCTGGGAAGGTATTTTTTTTTTTTTTTAATTAAGTCTGCTTAAAAAATAAAAAAAACATAATTTTTTTAATAATACATATTATGCTAAAACATTTCAAAATTCAATTTGATTTTTAGAAATGTTCAAATTTTTAATATCCAAAAAATGTTAATTAAAAAAGTTAAATGTTAATTTCTATACAAATAAATATTTATGTTCAAAATCCAATGTGAATTTTTAAATCTTGAATTTTCAGTGCTCGAAAAATTAAATTTTATTCAAACAAAAATTTTTTGAATGTTTAAACATTGAATTTTATTTTTCAGAAATAAAGTTTAGGTACTGACTGACATAAATTAATTTAAATAATAATAATTGTTGTAATTTAAATTAATTATATATAATTAAATATAATTTAATTAATTTAATTATAATTCATTTAAAAAAGTTTGTTTTTATAAAATTCTTCTGAGAATGAAAGTGGATTTAGAAAAGTATTGTGTGTTGATTTCCAGCTCATCGTTGAGGGAATCAGTGTTGACAAAGAGGTAGAATTCAAGGATGCTGAATGGGACCTGGTGACCAAGTATGATAGGGAGGTCGAGAAGGTTCTCATTGATGGCATTAAGAAGCATTTTCCTAGCCACAAGTATATCTCATTTTTTTATTATTAAACATTTATAAACATTAAAAATCTATTTAAATATAAAATATTTTTTAATTACAAAAATAAGAAATTAAATTTTTTAATATAAACAATGTGTTTACATAAAAAAAATTAAAAATATGTTTTAATTAATTAAAATTAAAATAGGGTTTAATTAATTAAAATTAAAATAGGTAAAAAAAAAACATCCACAATCAAGACTCGATCTCGAGCCTCCGAGTTACAAGTCCAGTACCTTAACCACAAGACCACGATGCCATATTAAAGTTAAAATAGGTTTTAATTTTAATTAAAATTAAAATAGGTTTTAATTAATTAAAATTAAAATAGGTTTTAATTAATTAAAATTAAAATAGGTTTTAATTAATTTTAAATATGGTTTATTAAAAAAAAATTACTAAGGTTTATAGCAGAGGAAACCTCAGCCCAGGAACAATCCATCCCAGAATTGACCAATGACCCCACATGGATAATCGACCCCATAGATGGCACCACCAACTTCGTGCATGGATACCCTCAAACTTGCATATCCATCGCCCTTGCAGTGGGAAAGGTGTTGCAGATTGGGATAATATACAATCCGTCTTACAACGAGTTTTACTCTGCCAAAAAGGGTCAGGGGGCATTTTTGAACGACAAACGTATGAAAACTTCGACGATCAAAAGTATGCACCACATATTTTAATTTGATTTATTGTGTAATTTAATAATAATAATATAACAATTATTTATTTTTTGTGTAATTTATTGGGAAAATTTAATTTTAATTTTAAATTAAAAAATTATAGGATAGTTGTTTTTATTTATGTATATTAAAATATTGTCCTTCAAAAGCTCTGAAAAAAGCAGTGGTGGCACCGGAACCCTCGGTTCTCCATCTCTCTCAGCCAAACCGAGAAATAGCTCTGGCCAGAGTGGAAGTTTTAAGTGTTGAGGCCCAAGGGTGAGAAAAAAGTGTATTTTCCATAAACATTATCTAATAAAAAAAATCTTATTTGAAAGAAAAATTAAATTATTTAAAAAACTATTTAAAAACTATTAAAACTGTTTAAACTATTTTTAAAAAATCACATTAAAAATGTTTATTTACATAAAATCGTACACTAACTACAACTATTTGTGTTTATTATTTGTTTTCCGTTTGTTTTTATAGTTTGTTATTGTTTATGTTTACTGTTTACTTTTATATTTTGTTATTGTTTACTGTTTACTTTTATAATTTGTTATTGTTTACGTTTATCGTTTGTTTATGTTTACTGTTTACATTCATTTTTTGTTTATTGTTTACGTTCATAATTTATGTTTTGCCTGTTAACCTTCATATGTACTGTTTATGTTTATCATTTATGAAAAATGAGTCATAGTGGAAGGTAACTGAAAAATGAAAATCAATTTGAAGGATCCGCGACTGCGGCTCGGCTGCGTTGACCTTGGCTTATGTGGCCCGCGGCATTTTGGATAGTTTCCAGTGTCTCGGCTTAAAGCCTTGGGACATTGCAGCTGGAATAATACTCGTGGAAGAGGCTGGAGGATATGTTTGTGACTCAAAAGGTACTACATATTTTCCTCAAACTGGTTAAAAAATAGAATCATAAAATACAAAAATTAAACCATTCCAATTCAAAATTTTATTTTTTTCTTAAATTTCAATTTTTAAGGCATTTTTCAGGATTTTTACTTACAATTAAATTTAAAAATAAGTTTTTTTATTTAAATTTTTATTAATTATAATATTTATATATAATACAATATAATTATAATTATATAAACATTTATTAAAATTTAAATAAAAAATATTTAAATAAATTTAAATTTTTATTTTAAAAAATTGAAGACAAAAATGTTTAAGTTTAAGTGTTTGGAG
>JABFPB010003876.1:0-16034 GCA_022817645.1 Ceratoteleas bidentatus | reverse complement strand
TACGACGGAGCGGGAAGCCCACATTTCCGCCCGTCAGGGCGGGAATGTGGGTATTCCCGCCCGGAGTGAGGGAAAGAATATTTCTCCATGTTTCCTCTTTTTTTAACAATATAGCAGTCAAATTGGCGACTAAAAAGACATGCATTGCAAACACTGAATTTAATGATTACAATTAAAAGAAAATGTCACTTCGCGGTACGAAATAAAGTTGATTTTACAATTTATATAAAATTTATTTACTATTGTTTCATTTAACAAAATATAAAATTGCAGCAAGAAATTAACCAACCTCTTTCTATCTCTTTCTGACACATTCAGGTGGACCAAATTACAAAGTTGAAACTAAAATTGTTCATTATTCCTTCACAGCCCCATTGTCTTCTTAAAACCTTCCCGATTAATATATCTGGAATTGAAAAACTTCTTTATATTATTCAACGGTCTACTTTTTAATCGAAGTCGACACATTATTATTATAATAAAAAAAACAGCTCGTTTCTGCAATTTCTCATAATGTTATTATAACGTTATAACATCAACAATAACATCCTATTGTAACCGATACGATTTTAGCCTTTTCATATCAGTTTCCATCAGTTTTCTTTTACTTCGCCGTCTCCGGCCCCGCGAATCCGCGTCCCTTCCCCGCCGAAATTCCGCGCCGCCGATGCCCCCGGTGCACTCGTTTTCTCCCGCGCAGCCTAGCTCCGTCACTGGGCGCATGACGGCGCATCGGCGCTCGAAGTAGGACACCCGGCTGACTGGCCGGGCGGTGCGCTGTCTCGCTCGCACCTGCTCCATTTCCCGGGCTCTCGCTCGCCCGTGGCCACGTTTTCTACGTAACGCTACGCGCAACTCGGCGCATGACGTCAGCGCGGCGCAGTGCAGCGCGCCGCGCGACCGAGACGCCGATAGAAGGACGCCATGCGCGCGCGCGCGCACGATGGGCACGAAATTCTTGCAATGAAAGCACGGCATAGTTACGGCCGGGAGGCGCCGGCAACGCCGCGAACGTCTACTAGGTTCAAGGGTACGAGCGCGCGGAGGCTGCTCCCACGAGGCTGTGCGGCGGCGGCCATCGCCGGCCAGAATTCCCGCCCGCCCGAGAACCGTACGCCCGTGCGTCCGCTTTCATCCAACGGGAATCTTCTCGAACGCGGGCGGGGAGGGGAGGGGAGAGGGGGCGCTCAGGGCCGCAGCGCACTGTGGTGGCGAGCGTGGCTCGAAGTGTGCGGAGTGAAGCGAAGGCGGTTAAGGAGGTTCCTTAGATATCTCAAATAAATGCAATGACTTCAAATCTGGGGTGCATTGAGAAAAAATGACCAGGAATAATGTCCCAGAATTTGGTTAACTTTTATAGCTCCGTTTTCGAGAAAATAATTTTTGACGTTGCACATTTTTCTAGGTTATACATTGTGTCTTATGGTAAGTTCACGCACTAATTTCTCGGAAACGACACTGTGAAAGTGAACCAAATTTTGGAAAATGATTCCTCGTCAATTTGTTTAAAGGCAAACAAAATTTAAACTCTCTTGCATTTCTTTAAAATTGACAAATTTCTTTTTGCAATTTAAGACATACGTGTCGTAATTTAAGGCAAACTTGTACACGGAAAAGTCCAAATTGTGTATACAGTTTCAGGAATGTTGAAAAGAAGTAAATTGAAAATTTTGAAAACTAAGCTAAGGTACCTCCTTAAGGCGATTTATCTGACAAATCCCTGTAACAAGTTTTTGATTAAAGTTAATTCAGAGGACTAGGATTGTACAATTCTCAATTCATAATCTGGACAATTGGAATAGAAAATTTGAAATATAAATTCTGACCCATTGACGTATATCCTAAGAGAGAAGTTGATGACAAATATGGAATCCAATTGCATTTCTATTCTAATCAGTTCTGGAAATGGAATAGAAATGACGAACTACTGATTCCAAGTATGGAATTCACTTTCAATGTTTTCTATGCTATTAAATTCAGGAAACGGAATAGAAGTTTAGCCTCGTGAATTAAGTCTTAATTAAGTATTATAAATGTAAAAAGCACAATTAATTATGTTCCATTAGAGTTTAAGTTTTATTGCATTAACGGAATTGATATTGTGAAATTTCAATGTTATTTGGTATACAGTGAAATGAGTAGCATTTGATCTCGTTTCTCGTTTTGTTAGTACAAAATATTACATTGAATTCTGTGAACGCAAAACAGATTGTAGGCTCAGATGCAAAAAAAAATAAGAATAGAAAATTTCAATTGTTTTGAATTCAAATCAAACATGGTTTTTTACATGGTATTGGCTGTTGTTTAATTTGGAGAATGGGGAAGATGAAAATGAAGGATGAGTTGTTCTGATTTAGTCAGTTTTTGGAACTAGTTTTTGAGTTGAAAAATAGTAACGAAGCTAATTAAACTAAAACAACTTCCAAATGTTATGCAATATAATGAAATTATTATTAAATTTGTATACATTATTATAATCTCCTATAAAAAATCAATAGATTGAATGCGTTGAATTTCAACGCTTGAAATTTCACACACATACTTTAGAATCAAATATTTTTATAAAAAATAAAATAATACAAACTCTGGGACTTTAGCACTGATACATTACCTGAAGGTGCTTTGTCAGTTATAAATCTGTTGGAAAACACTTGCCGGAATAATCCTAACAGTATTTATAAGTGCATACGTGGTTTTTGGGAAGCAATTTCTATATGGAAATACATATAATTCTATACATTTTTATTACAAATTGAAGGTCTACGTGTTTCTATTCATCCACTTTTCTTATAATTTTTCAATCGTTTCTAATAGTTTTTACAAATGCTAAGTTGGTAACTTTGTAATTTTAATTTTTCAGATAATCCATTTCCAAAAAAAACGCGTAGCCGTTAGACTTTTGCAACTATTTCTTTCTTTATTTTCTACATCTTATGACGATTAAAATACAAAAAACGTATTTCCAAAACTTAACCGAAGAACTATTCCGAAAATGATTGTCGGACTCTTGTACTATTTTCTCACAACAAAGAGATTGTTAGACGGTAGGATATTTCGCGCCGAAAGTGATTTCTCTTGAATTATTCGTAAATTAATGAACAGATTCGTAAAACAAGAAATCGTCATATTCTTCAATGAGTAATATTTCTGTACATTTTAAACCCCAAACCTGTAAGGTACACGATTTCACTCACTGCAAAGCCAAACCGCAACCTATTTGCACAGAAATTTATCAAATGTTCAACATTTATCGAAGAATTTAATGATTTAACCAATTTCTTTTCCTTAATACATGTTTCGAAATTTGATAAAAATTCGTTAAAGGTATAAAGTCTTCGGTAAATTCGTTAATCGAATGAAAATCGGTAATGTAGGAATCAGGTTCGGAACATTACCTTTATTCAAAAGACATTAGCAACGCCATCTTCGTCGTAAACTTTGGGCCGTCCACTTCACTAAAATCGTTAAGTTTACACTATTTTAGTCTGTAAAGATTTTGATGTTTTTTGATAGTTTGCAAAGATTTTGAACGAGTCATTAAATGCACGTAATTACGTATTTTTATATCAATGTGTTGAAAATTCATTACTTTCACACTCTTTTCTCGAAAATTTATTTTCAGTGCAGAGAATTAGATTCAAATTTCCACAAACAATCTCCTACAGATATTTATACGAAAAAAACCTCACTCCAAAATCAACCACCAACCAATTTGTCGGAACTATTTCGAAAAACGTTTTTTCCCCAATTTTCCTACTCGCTTTAATTAAATTTGCAAGCCCTCTCTACATTTCAAAATAACCTTTAGCTCACGCTGCAACAATCGGGATTAAATAGAATCTAACTCGGCCGTTCGTATGCTACGCTCGAATTCGCAGTCAGAGATTTAGTTTGATAGGTTTCGACGGGAAAAGTGCGATGGCCAGGGATAGTTACTGTTCGACCAGTTGTGCGAAATGCATGCAAATGCTTTTAAAATAATGCCGGTGGCGCTCGAATCGGGCCGTGGACACGTAATAAAGTTGATTTTATGTGGGTGTCGTGCAAATGTTCTAAGGGTGTCCATTTTATGAGAAATCGGTGCGAAATGTACACTTTTTTAAGAAGGTCTACATAGGAAAAATGGTTAAATAAATACAAATATAAGACATACACAGATACGATTTTGTGTAGATTTACATCTCGTCTAATATATATAGCAGTAATAATAACAAAATTGTTTACCATTTTTAGCTATTTTAGGAAATAAGTATAAATAAATTGGTTAGAAATTCAAAATATTTCGACACATTACAAAATCGAATTTTCGGGTTTCCAGTGCAACATAACATTTTTCGATGTAGGATGAAGATAGCACATAATTGACAAACAAATTATGGACATATTATCTTGCACTTAGAGCAAGTCTTAATGTTGTTAATATTGGATTCTAGAACAAATTCGTACTTGTGATAACTGGGCGGAATAAATTCTGACAAAGTTTCAGATAAACAAATTTAAGGTCAGACGGTGCAGTGGGAAATGGATAATTCGTATGGATGTCCCTAATATTTCAAACCAGAGCACATGAACACTTTTTACAAAAGAATATCTGCAGCTAAGATCAAGGCATTCAAAGTCTGCAGGACCCCTTACTTCCACAGCGATTTATTCAAATAGGATTAAGGGCGGAGGAACAAAGATTTTCTTCGTCATTGTCTTTGTCTAACCTACACTTCCTTTGTACTCAAGATTTACGTAAAACCTCTTAAAAACGGGTTCTATGGTTATGCACGCAATTTGAAAAATTTTTCCACAGGAGTGTGTATATATGGGCATATTATTTGAATATAGATTTTATTTTTATTATCAATTTTCGTAAAAATTAGTTTAATAGTAAATTGAAGTTTTTGAATAAAAATAACGAGACTGCATAAAACAATAACTAAATCTCAAAAAATAACATAAATAAATAAATAAAATATTCGATTTTCTCCATTTTCAATGAAAAAAAACTACCAAACTTCATTCCTCTCAAAGACTCTCGAACATTTTAGAATTTTCCTCACCCTGAATGTTCTCTCACAAACGCAGAATCTCCCCCTTACCTTATTTACCTTAAAATAATTCGTCATTTTTCGAGCCATCATTCATAATTTTTTATCCCTCGAAATGGGATCCCCCCGTGACACGCGTGACGTCACTTGACGTGGCAAATAGCGATTGGCTCGGGATTGGCACGGCGTCTTTGGGAGCGCGATAGCTGCGGCCCTGGCGTTGCCACGGGAAGCCGATTTACAACTCCCCGACGCTCGCGAGTCACGTAAAACGTGGATCCGCACTCATGCGCGCTCGCGGATCCGGATTCATTGTCATGCCCGGTGGGACTGCGTTTGAAATTTCAAGAAGGGAATTCAATTAGGCGAACGCCCGCTTTGTCCGCGAACGTCGCGCCGCCGGCTCCTCGTCACCGCTAAGCGAACGTGTAAAAACGTAATAATGCGTCACGCGTCTGGGAATGCACGTAACAGTGCCGTGGTGGCGTAGGTCGCCTTCGCCGGCGGAGCGCATTTTTCGTGCCAAAATGCGAGCGCCGCTGTCGCCACCCAGCGGTCGCCCGCCGATCGATACAGGACCGGTATCCACTTTTCGGCTTCAAGCTTTTCCGGGGAAAATGTTTCTGGATTTTTCGGGAAGGTTCGGTCTCGAAAATGTGCTTTGAAGTAACGGATTCGTTTGAAATTTAAAGGATTTGCCATTCTATGTGCGGAAGGAATTTCTTTAATAATAAAAGTTTCCTTTGAAACTGAAAAAATTCTTTAAGAATAAAAGATAATTTTTATTTTTAAAAGTAAAAGGATTTTATTTTTAATGATTATTATGATATTTAAAGGAATATAGTTTCTTTGATAATGAGTTATTTGTAAGAGTTCTTACGGTTAAGTCGAAAGTCTGCTGCAATGGAGTTAGGGACTGTGAATAAATTATTGTTCAATATTTTTTTTTAACAAACTGCCGGAACGAAACTCTGTATTTATGGAAGAATGTTGTCAGCTGCACAGTAATGCTGTCTACTGAAGAATTATGAAATGTTGCAAGTTCTACGATTTTTTTCCATCTTTCCATCAAAATTGAAAATCACGGCTTTTTGACGGTCTGTTGTGAAATAAGTTGATTATATGATATAAATGTGTTAAAAAAAGTGAGAATGTTTCGCTCTGGTCATTAAATGAATGGCAAAGATGTAATTTAGCCCCATTTTGAGAAATATTGCCGGTAATTATGATTTCGACATGACCTTAAGGCGAGGTTCAAGTTCTGCTACAGCGGAGTTAGTGACATGGTTAATATGAAAATGAGGAACAAGTATTTTATCGTAAATCGACAATGGCGAGATTCTGCCCTTTGGGAGAATTCGTCTACGTAACACATTTTAGAAAATCTTCGAGTTTTTTCGCAAAAATCACAAAATTTTGTGATTTTTTGTTTTTAATAAAGAAAAACTGCGATATTTCATTATTTTCGAAGACGTTTGACGATTTTCGACAATTTGTTACTCTGCCAAATTTTCCTGTAAGCGCAGAATTTAACTATAGTCAACTTACGATACAATAATTATTAATCCCTTTTTCATTAACAATGGCACTCCCTGATAGCAGAACTTGAACTTCACCTTTGTTGCGGGGAAAGGCGTTTCTGAGAACCCGTGAATAATTCTGGAGAAATGCGAGATTAATGGAAAATGTGCGAAATTCAGGAGGGAGTTTTATCGGTTTCGAAGATTACGATAAATTTAGATTTAATGTTTGAATGGATGGAGTTTTGTAAAGTTATATTGAAAAAATGAAAATGTTTACCTAATAATATTATAGGTTCTTAAAGAATAATAATAAATAATAAATAAAAATAATAATAAAAAAAATGTTCTGAGTTGAAAGTTTGGAAACTAAATTACATCAAGCGTTTGATCTCCTTAAAAATATTTCTTTAATTTTCACCTAAAATCATATATTCTACCCAAAAAATATTTCCCTTTTCTCTCTCTTTCTCTTCCACCTCTTTCCTTCGCTGACAAGAATAAAAAAATTGCCCAGCGTGCAACGAACATTCCCATCCCGAAATCGTAATTTTTCGGAACGACATGCGGAAAGCATTACTTTTGCGGAAAAACATGGCAATCGAAGGGCCGGGCGCAGGGCATTGTTTGCCAGCGGAATGCGAATTGCGGCGGCGCGCGCGTTATTTTGGACGGTAACGTTTATTCGGCAGTAACGCGTAACGTCACTGCTTCTTGAAAACGAAATAAATATGACATACATTGTGCGCGGCGGTGGACGTGCGCTGCGTGCATGTGCCGAGCACGTCCCGCGTGTGCACACGTATGCGTGTCTGTGCAGTGTCGTGCGAACGTGCCTCGCGCGCGGCGTTGCCACTTCTCCGCGGGGATATTTACTTTTGTATTATTTATGCGGCGTTTTGCATTTCATCGGCCGTTTTTGCAGGGAGCGCGATTGGGAGACGAACATCGACGGTTATTCGACAGTAAACAAAAATTGTAGCAGTTTTTAGGGGCGAAAAGAGTACGCTAAAATACTGACACTAAAAAGATACTGTTGCAAAAATAAACATATAATTTTTTATATCTTTATTTTTCAGACGAAGACATAAAAAAGACAGTCGAAAAATGCTTAAAAAGTCATTATATTAAAGAAAATGCCTTTCCTTGTTGAAGTCGAAAAAGATAAAAAAACCTAAGAACTAACAAAACTAACTTAGTTAAAATAAAGTAAAAAAAAAACTAAAAAGCAGACACTAAAAATCTGTTATTTAACTAAACTAAAACTGAAATTAAAAACACAGTAAAAAACATAACGTTAAAATGCACTTAAAAAGATACACCAAATACAGTACATAATAAAGTATAAACTAAAGTAAAAATGATACGCTAAAAAGATTTACTAGAACCGATACGTACAAAGCATACACTGAAAAACAAGTTTCTTCGCATTGTCGTATAATGTCTCCCTACCGATATTTGCTTTTGTATTATTTATGCGGCGTTTTACATTTTATCGACCATTTTTTTGCGCGGGACGCAATCGGAAGATCGAAAATCGACGATTATTCGACGGTAATGAAAACTTGTGGAGCTTTTTGCCGCAGCAGCGTTCCGGTTGACGGAACGCCGACTCGAGGAACGATTATCTTATGCAAACTATAAGAAAATAGGATTTTTATTTCGGCGGGGTTCGTGCAAATTTAAAGCCGCGCCGGCGATTAATGGGTATTTTCGGACGACGTTTTTTCGACTTTTTTGCATCTTTTATGGGATAATTATAGAAGGTACTGCGGGAAATGGGAGATGGTTTACAGACGAGAATTGATACGAGTTTCGTTTGCAACAGATTTTGTATGAAGATCTCGAATTTCAGTTGTATAATATTTTGTATGGTGGATTGGATAAATTGAATTCGAAAATCGAATGCGAGTTTTTCTTTGCAACTTTGAAAAATATGCAAATTTGACGACAAGAATTTTTTAACAAAAGCTAATCAAATAATGATAAAAAAATCTGATCAAAATTTGGGAATTGACTACTTTTCCAACATAATGTTAAACATAACTTATGAAACCTATTTAAACGTCCACTTTTACAATGATGTATTTCAATTTAAATTTTAATTTTACGATTTATTGAACACATTTTTCATTGAAGTATACTTAGGAAAAAGGTGTCTCTGAAATTATTTATAATAACCCTGCACTATTTTGTGAAGTGAATATTGCGTCTCGAGAAACATTCTTTGTTCTATTGGCCTTCAAGAAAATTCATCTTCAAGAAAACTCCATCCTAGAATACACCTAAATAGTGAAAATGCTGAATTGCAAATTGTAAACTCTTTTGTAAGTGAAGCAATATTTAATTATTTTTTTAAATTAACTTTAATTAATTAAAAAAAATTGTTGACACCCGATTTTCTTATTACATTGATATGTGTTACATCATCTATGTACAATATGTACCATTATTTCAAAATATTGAT
Source organism: Ceratoteleas bidentatus (assembly GCA_022817645.1). Lineage (NCBI taxonomy): Eukaryota > Metazoa > Arthropoda > Insecta > Hymenoptera > Scelionidae > Ceratoteleas > Ceratoteleas bidentatus. Next base: position 7,011 of record JABFPB010003876.1, on the reverse strand, counting down.
ATTGTAATTCAATACATTGAAATTATCGTAAAATCGAGGTATATCAAATTAAAATATCGACAAAAATTGCACATCCCTAGTTTCTACTAAATATTAAAATACCCTTCATTTCCATTATTTCTATTCCTAAAATCCTTTTCTTTTAAAAAAAATTATCGAAAAATTGAAAGATATAAATCTCTCGAATTAAAATATCTCCATTTAAAAATAACGATAAATATGAGCCCCAAAACAACTTTTTTCAATAATTCTATTTCTAACAATTTTCGAGAAGTCAAAAAATATTGATATATCGAATGAAAATATCGCATATCACTGCAGTACATTATTTACCGCGAACCCACCTCCGTTTCCTCCAACTCCAAAAAATCCTTTCCTTTTCCACCCGGTTTCCGTCCGACCCCCTCCCTCTCACCGACCTCGGACCCGAATCGGGCCGCGAATCAACAAGTTACCGATTTTTCGGCCGCATTGACCGTAAAAGTGTTTCGCCGGCATCGATACCGCGCGATCCGCGCCGAACAGTGGGTCGGCTCGCGCGCAGCTCCTTTGTCCTTCGGTTATTCACGGCGCAACATCTGCTTTAATCGTACAATGGCACAGCACGGATGCGCCGGCCCCGGTTCTTTATTAAGCGGCGCTGCTTGCGTTGCGATCCGGCCCGAAAAGGGCGCGCCGCGGCTCCCAAATCTCAAGACGCAACCGGCATCCGCGTGCGTGTGTTGGCACACACACGTCCTCCTTTGGCCGAGAAAAAAATGCCGAAAGGGGCAGGCGCGACAAACGGGAAGTGATCATTGACAGCTGGGTCTTGACACCGCTGGACGCGCGCGCATTCTGGGTCAATGCCGCAATTTTTGATCTCGTTCTTTTCGACAACGAGAAACGGGCCTTTCTCCCTTCGCTTTTTCCCGTTATCGCGCCGATCGACAAGCCTAGCTTGCGTTTTACTTTTGCGAAAACCACGGCGAAAGTTTCGCATTTCTCGAAAAATTTTTTCTTGTGGTTTCGAGTAGGAAATTGATGAGTTTTGTTTGTTTTGTGAGTAAACAAAGGGAAAGGAGGATTGCAAGGACAAAAGAGTCAAGGTCAAGTTTGAAGAGTTGTGTAAACAAATATTTGTTTCCTTGTGATACTTACAAAGATTGTTGTTATGTAAGGAAAGATAATTTTAGTGATTGTTGCTGTAATTACAAAAAACAGTTGAAGGTCAAAAGGGCAAGAAGTTTGATTGTGTTGGATAAACAAAATATGTTTCTTTGTTATGTAAACTTTGCTTATATAACAAAGAAACTGTTTTTTCCTTTGTTTATGTAAAGATACTTTCAATATTTATTGTAATTCCAAAACAAAGCATGAAGTCAAAAGGTCAAACGTTGTTTGTTTATAAACAATGTAAACATGGTTATTTTTCATGTTATTTCAACAAATAAAGATAAATACTTCTGTAATATTATGAAATTTTTCCTAAAAAGAGATACTGTGATAACTCCGACGGTATAGACATTTCTTTATATACTATGTTAAGAAGGATTTGGTTGCCATTATATGCAAACAAAGGAAAACTAAAATACCGTCATAATCTGTTACTATACTTTCCAAAACAATGTGTAAGTAAAAAGGTCAAGATCTTCCTTTATGTATCATTTACAGAAGATGAGTTTACATAATTATCAAAACAAACTGTAAGGCAAAAAGGTTAAGACCTTTCTGGTCAAGTTATGTAAACAAAGACAAGTGAGGATACTGTCATAATCTGTTGACATGCTTCCAAAAAATGATCGTAAATCAAAGGTCAAAACCTTTGTTTGACGTGTAAATAAGGACGCAGGAAGGTACGTCAACGGAAACCTAATACTTTTTTAGGAATGGGTTAATGCATTAGTAATCGGTTTTTAGGTAGAATGGAAGAAGCAACTGTTTTGATGTTTTTGGGGCGTCAACTACACTTGTTTTTGGTGAAAACACTTTGTTTTTGTCGTGCTTCTTATTTAGTTAGATGACTCGTGTTTGTTGGAAGTTGACGTTTGAGTTTTCGTAATAAGCTTTTTTTGTTTTTTCATTTAGACAAATCTTCTTCGTCATTTGGCATTGAGACAATTGTTTTTGTCTGTTTTGTAATTTTGATGATAATATTCAATTTTTGTTGTTTTTCGTTTGGCCGGATGTTTATTTCGTTGTCTGAACCACTTATTTTGCGTGCTGTTTTCGCTCGTAACACTTTTTTCTTCGGTTAGATAACTCCTCTTCATTGTTGGACATTAAAAAATTGGTTTTTTACATTTTCGTACGAAATACGTTGTTTTTGTAAGAGTTTTTGTTTGATTAAATAATTATTTAACTTTTAAAACAATTCTTTTGTTTGTTTTTGTACTTTGCTAAACGTATTCATATGAAAGATTAAAAATTCTAAATTTCCTCACCTTTTTCAAAACTGTCAAAGTTACAATAACGCAAATACATTTTTATTTAATTTTTGGCAACACTTTTTGTCGGAAGGCAAAGTAAAAAGTCTTAAATAATTCAAGAAACGGTTTGAGACTTGAAATGATATAACTCTGCATGTAAATACAAATATTTTGTTCCTTTGTCGGAGGTTGTACGTTTCTTCCGAGAAACTCTTTCTTTCGATAATAATAAGTCAACACAAAACATTTGGTCTAATAATATACTCTTTTCTTTATTACACCGGGTAGTGTATTGCAAAATAAAAATAAGTCGCCATGAGCAAATGCATCGATCAGCGCGTTTTTTCGGTATGTAAATGTGGTTTATTGACCAGCCTCTATTATGGGATTTCTCATGGCTAAAGTGAAGGTATTGTACGTCGAAAATATAAACAGAAATATATTTCTAAACAAAACGATAACGTGTTTGAATTAATTATCAAATTCAGTTTTGCGTTAATAAACAAATTAAATAATTAATTAACTCGATCTAAACATTTTGTTGGCACATTGAGGAAACAAACTTTTTTAGTAAAAAATTAGAGTTTAGTTTTTTATAAGATTTTTGTAATTTTTTAATAGAAAATATGAGAATGTGTTGTAATTTCTTTGTTATTGTTTTCTTTGATAACGGCAAAGTCGAAAATCGAAAAAACGCGCGTAAAAAATATTCGCAAGTGAGATTCGAATGGTCGAGTCGAGCGCGCTGGGAGGCCTCCGCTTATGATGGTTCAATAGCCCGGGGAAATCATGAGCCTCTTTAGCTCAGTGGCAGAGCACTGGTCTCGTAAACCAGGGGTCGTGAGTTCAAACCTCACAGGAGGCAAAATTGATTTTTTATTATGAAGAAAAATTCGACGATGCTTTTTGCAGACTGTTTACATTTAATTTCTCTATTTTCAACCCTGAAACATCGGTTTAATCAAATGAAACTTCTCAACAAAATTGTAATCTCTCAACAAAATAGAAATAAATATTAAATTAAATAAAATTGAAATTGATTGATACGAAAATTGAACTGATATAAAAGGTTTAATTCAGGTTTATTCACGAAAGTACATGTTTGAAAAATCTAGAATCCGGTCACCAGAATCCGCTTACAGTAAATGGATTCCTTCGCATGTTCGCCAACAGTGATCCGATTCTGGCCGGAATAACCGGATGCTTTTCAGCCAGTAGACGGGAATTTTTTGCAGCGGAAAATGGCGAATGAGATTCAATTAAAACTTTATTTTATTTTACAGCGTTGTATAATTGAATAAAATAGTAGTTTTCTAAATAAAAGCAGACGACTGTTACATGAAATTACACCGTTCTTGAGCGGACGATTTTTGTGCAATGAAACGACACAGCGACGGCCAACGGGAGTAACCGGTTTCGTCAATAAAGAAGAGTGACGTTTTTGTGCCATTCCAGGCCACACGCGAACCCGATCCAGGACATACTGTGCCAAATTTGTCGTTAACCGTTCGATCGGAAACTTATTTGACAGTCAAACGACGTTCTATTTTACATTCGATTCACACATTTCGTCGAAAAAGAAATGAAATTTGATATTTATATCGGAAGTTTTTAGCAAATTTTAACACATTTCTAATTTCGAAAAGTTGGAAAGATAAAATATCGTATTTTGTTACGTTAGAGAAAATGGAGGGTTTTACATTAGAAACTCTATAAAATATATCCAATGATATATTTTATAGGGAAAAAAGTAATTGGATAATTAAAATAGTGTATACTATTTTAATTATAGTGTATTATTAATTTTATAATGTCTTATTTATTTGAGTATTTATTTCATTATTAGATTAAAAAAAGCAAATAATTTTCTAGATTTTTCAACAATTTACTAACAATAAACATTTAATCTTTAAGTAACATATTTCATCTACAATAATATAGGATATTTTCACCTGTTTACAATACCCATTTTTACATGAAAAATCGTTCGGTTTGTCGACAACAATAAGAAATATGAATGCTGACATTTAAATTGTCTCGGGCAGAAAAAAGTTGCCTGGAAAGCGCTGCACGTTGACATTCGGAAGCCGTATTTCGCTCACTTGTCTCCCAATTTCGGTTGATAACGGTTTTTAAAGTCGGCGCAAATTTCGTTACATCAGCGCGGTTTGTGTAACTTGTACACACGATAAAAGTACGTGATGCAGCGAAATATTTTGTCACATATACAGTCGCGGTTCGAGTCGTCGTTCAAACCCGTGTTCACGTGGTTTTATCACGTGTGACCCGCGTTTGATGCAACGCGCCTGGTACGAAGGCAAATATAAATCTTCCTTGCATTCGAAGGAATACTTCGGCGATTCGATCGCGTAATTTTTTTCGTTATCGTGACTCCGATTTTTATCGTCCGACTTCGTCCGTCGTTATATCTGCACGTCGACTCGGCATTCTTCACGAGCGAAAGAGTTTTTTATTCATTTTATATTTTATTTAATTTTTAAGTGCATTTTTAATTGGTAGCAATAGGGTAATTTTTTAAATATTCAAATATAATTGTTTAAAGAAAATATTACAAAGCAATTTGCCAGATGCAAACATTTTTCAATTCAATTTTTTTAATTAAAGACATTTATCTGGATGAACTGAACAAATTTCCAAAAAATAAAACGTCAAGAATTTTAGCAATTTGTTTCAAACCAGTCTCATTATAAGGAGGAAATTAATACTTGAACCTTGTCTAAATTTGTTCCTTATAAAAATTAAACAAATTTAAGATTCACTAATATTTTTATTTGTAGTTTCCTTTTTAAATTTTAGTTGGACGATATTTAAATTAAATTTACTGTCGAAGTAGGGAAGAAATTGATTTATAGTTTTTTTGTGGGAATTATCCAGGTAATGGTATTAATGAATATACAATCGTTTTTGTCAAGGTGTGCAGCATAATGCTTTTATATAGCCAGTGTAAGCTTTGCTCGTTTACACATGACAGAAATGTCCTTAGACAGTTTTCCATCCTGTTGCACTCCACAAGATATTTCCTCTCGATGAGGTGACATATCCAATGAGTGTAATAGCTATCTAATAATATAACAGCCGATGAATTGAAAATCTCTTTGATCTCGTCGAACGAATGATACCAATAAAATGTGAACAATCCTATGCAGTTTATGCAATATTTTATATAATTTTTTGACACGTGATATTGATTATTCGTACTATAGGTTATTGATTCCTAATTAATTGAGAAATCGAGAAATCGATTTCTCATGTAATATTGTAATGTTGCGCTAATTTGAAAAATAAAAGTGCATTAATGAATAGTGAAAAGTTGCGACTAAAATTTTTGCATAATTTATCTGATATTGGAGCTGATGAAATTTATTTAAAAATATCGATTATATTTTATGTTGCAAGTATAGAATGGCGAGTTTTTCTGCGTACTGCAGACGTGCAGAAAAAAGTGGTATGAGAACGGCAGAGGAGATCTGCGATAAAATTAATGTGAAAGGTTTTTACCGAGTTGAGGTACAGAAATAGTACGAATTAACGTGCTTAACAAAGTATAACTAAAGTATTTGGAGTAACAATCTGGTGCAGTTTGTAACCTAGAGTAATATGTCGGGCATTGTTTCTATTATGTTTTGAATGGAATTGTGTAAGTTTGATGAATGGTCCCACGTATTTTTGGTGATATATATAGGTATATTTATTGATTGTCCGGAATTGAACGTCGCATTTCGTAACTTTGTTGAAACTTGGGTATTTCGCCTGGAGAACATTTTCAGGGTGTGTAAATCCCTTCTTCTGCAAATTAATTCGATCGAATATTTCCTAAATGCAGATTGACCTGAAAAGCAGTATTTCGTGTATTGCTAAAAAACATCTTACCTTTCTCATCTCGCAAACCTATTTTCCCATTTACGATTTGCCCCATTTCTGCTATAGCGAACAAAATATTTAACCCATGATTAAGATTGATTTAGAATAGGTATTTTGAGGTTCATTAGTGAGGTAGGTCTAAGTCATCAGGTAGAGGTTCTTCAATTGTAGACCAATTTTTCGGCTATCTTAATAGGGGTGTCATTCGCCCAAAAAGACGAAAAATATTGTGTTTTCAAATTGACATTTACATCAGTTCCACTGTGTTTGAAACCACAGAGAGTGTTTTAAATGCATTTTGAAATTAATTGCTGACAACATTTTTTTGTTTTGAATATTGTACCATTTTTGAGATATCCTTCTCCAAAAAAAAGTCGAAATTGTTTTATACATTAATCCGATATACATTATCGATTTATACATTAATTCCATTGTGAGCGACATTGAGCTTTTAAGCCCATTTTGAAGTCAATCGATGACAAAAAATGTTTTTGAATTGGGACTGGTAGGATTACATAAAATAGCGGACTTAAAGCACAAACAAAAATTCTTGTGCATTAGTACGTTAATAAATTAATGTAGAAGTAAATATATTTTCGTATCACGTGCACGGAAAGTACTCACTTTGCGCCCTCTCGGGCGGCCGGAAAGTTGCCCATTACTTCCCTAGGGAAGTAATAACTTTCCACCCTATACCTTGGGCGGAAAGTTTCACTTTCCG
>JABFPB010003875.1:0-16048 GCA_022817645.1 Ceratoteleas bidentatus | reverse complement strand
CTTACGACGGAGCGGGAAGCCCACAGTTCCGCCCGTCAGGGCGGAAATGTGGGTATTCCCGCCCGGAGTGAGGGAAAGAAACTTAACATTTTATAAAAAGAGAATAGATTGCTACTGACTGTGATCTTATAGGTTTTATAATAATATTTTTAATCTGAAAAGCAAATAATAATCTTGCTTTACTGAAATGAATATCGTCAAAATACTTCCAAAACGTCGATAATCTATGGATTTATACAGCATATTTACGGAAAAGGCGTAAGAAGCGTCGACTGGAAACTCGTATGTGAGCGGAGCGACAAAAGGGAAAGGTTCGACTGTGGAAAAATTTTACCTGCTCATTGTCAGTGCGGGTGCCCGATGTTTTTATATTAGTCGACTAATTTTATAATCCGGGGTCCACAGGAAATACAACATGTGCCTGTCGCTCGTTCGCTCAATGCCAAGACAAAGCGGACATGTATTTTTGAAAACTCATAGGGGGTCCTTTTCTCAAAGAACACTATATGTTAAGAGCTCAGTCCCCGAGGACCTAAACGCGTTTGACACGCATTATTCCCTGTAATAATTCCCAGTATTTTCAGCTCGGAAAGAATACGCGCGTTTTTTCCCCAAATTATTTCCTCGCTTTACAGTTTATTAGTTTTATCCTTCCTATTGTGGCAAATTATGATGTGATATGCAACCTTGTATCGACTTTGATGGAATACCTGGTCGGTTCTCGACAATAAGAAAGATGGATCATCTGATGATCCGAGGAAGATAAAGTGAAATCAAGTATTGAGTTGCTGGAGGTGAGTGGACAATTTGTTTGTTACGTTTTCATCCGGTCTTTAGACAGTTTTCAGTCGCTTTGAAACTCATTTTTCCTTCGACATCTGTGCTAAAAATGGAACTTCTGAACTTGTTTCCGATTAATTGCTAGAAGCACGGCAAATGGCCAGGACCCCAGCAATATTTTACAACTAATAACGAGGATAAAAAAAGCAACAATCGTTTAATATTCAATAAACGCGCCCAAAAAAGTTGCGCCCTTCCAATTTTAACTGTACAATCCATTAGCGGTGAAGTCTACCGACCTCATTTACGACCCTTAGCTCTGCAACCTTATACACATGTTGCACAAAAAGAAGAGCGCACTCTCAATGTCCGCGTAATTGGTCAATTTTTCGGCCAGTGAGTCGGGCCGCGAGAGATCTAACGATACGTTTGTATTGACGCAATTACACCTGCACGAGCCCGCGTTCCGTTCCATCACCAAGCTCAGTAATGCGAGCTGGGCTTGGTAAGGGTTTATATGTTTCCCGAAGATCGCCCAGAGCGGCATCGGTGGCGCGAAGAACGCCGACTTTCGAGCCACATCCGCGGAACGGAACGATTTTACGCAGCCACTTCCGCGGTTAATTAACTTCCAGGTAACGCCTGACCATTTGGACATAAATCAAGCATAATCATCAATTCCAGCGCTCGCCTTCATGCATGCCCCGATCGATTCGACATAACGTTGTTTTCGCGAGCTAATTGCTCTCGCGGCAAGATTCTCACGGTTCAGATACAAAGGAGAGGAGTAAGACATTACTAGGACTCTTTTTATGAGCGAAATTTAAATTTAAGTTTCTAAGTCGAAGGTGAAGCTATCAGTATGAGGAATCAGAGTCCCTATACGTATTCTTACTTGGGTAATAGATTTAGATTTGACCAAAGTCTGGATTTATTACAAATTACAGTAACAAGTATAGATAGGTAGATTTGTTACAGATTACGTAACAAAAATAGATAGAAGAAATCTTTCGGAAACAGACAAACAATTACGTTTGTATGAGAAGCGGATGGTTGGGATTGTTTCCCATTAGGATCGTTCCCATTGAAAAAGTGTAATTTCCAAGGGCTTTTTGTTGCTCGAAGAGTATATAAAAATAGACCGAGATGGATGATGCGCGGAACGGGTACTGTGAGATAATAATTACGAGACATAAAGTGACGAGAAACTGAGTTCAAGGAACACCGGTAACTTGAGGATCGCGAGCGAGGAATCGGAGGTGGAAAACACGGGGTACGGGATGCGCGCACTGATTTCTGGGAAGGACCGAGACCATGGCGCTGCGCTTCGGGCTCTTTGAAGGCCCGACTTGAGTCATTTATGACGGGAGATAAAAATGGCCGGACGAACGCTACGCGTATTGGCCGATGTTTAGTGCGCGACTTAATGGGCAGCGTTAACGGGAGAGGAAGTATTAATCGATCTAATGTCTTTTCGCTTTGTGAAAGAGAACTCCGATTTTGAGGAGCAGAATTGTGCTCGAACGACTGGCAAGATGGAAGGCAAGCTCCTGCGGATGTCAAGGGTGATTTGAGTGGCCGAGGATATCCTTTTACAAACAAACCATGGTTTGAAGTTGCTTTGGATGTGGTGGAACTTGCAAGACGACACAGAAATGTGCAAAAACAATGTCTTTGAATTCGATAAGCTTTTTTAAGTGGAGCGAAATTTATCTCATCAAGCAAGGAAACGAATATAGAGAATATAATCGAATGAGGCGTAATTTAATCGAAAATGGATAAGAATCGGGGGGCATATTTTTAGTTGCACACGAGTGACAAAAAAGCACATACCTCGCGCTCGTGCATAAGACATTCGTAAGTCAATCACACGTAAAAGCAGGATCGAATCGGGCGTCATTCCGTAGCCGACGTATTACGGTTGCCGTCAATATTCCTTATCTGAGACCTGAACTCCTCAATAGAAATACTGCGCCCTTAATTCGATAAATTCCGAATTTTAAGAAAAACTCGCTTTTAATTTATGCAGGCGCGAGCGCGATACATTTACCGGATCGGCTAATTTGTCGGCAGCGAGTTTGCAGACACATTTTTCCTAATACAAATCCACCATCGTGTCGAGCGGCGGTTTCGCGGGAACGAAAATAAGGGCGACTTGTTATTATGTTTTCGCGTTTAATTAGCACGCATTCGTGACCGCAAAATCCTTACCCCTTAGCTTGTAACACGTGTACACACGTAGATGGGAACGAGTCGCGGATAATGATCCACGCGGAAACACGAAAAAAGTTACAGGTAGGAAACGTGTTTTATCGCTGTTACGGTGAAAAACGTTAAGTGAAAGACGAGTGAATGGAACGAAAAAGTTTGAACAAAAAACTAGTTTCATTTGTGGTATCGCAAAATAAAAAATGTTGAACAATGTGTTAATTAATAAATTATTAATATGAAGCATCGTAAAACTTACATAATTTTTTGTCCGTTCGAGCAAACGGAAAAAATTCGGAAGGGTCTTTGTTTGAAGCCATACGTTTGCAGCCCAAGAACTGCGATTGGTTAATCCACTTTAGGCTGTCAGGGCGTGGTATTTGAACAAGTTGCACCTTGCAACAGGTAAGCTTGTAAAAGCAGTCGGCTATGCTATGAAAATCGGAGACGAATTTTCTTTTGTCACATATGCCGGTTCACGATGAAAGGAAGACCTCGAATGTGTTATTTATAGTATACGAGCTATGGTTAACCTTGTACGCCGGATTTCGGGAAACATATTAGACCATTTAGTCGATCACGCCACATTCTGTCGATTCTGATTATTCTTCTTTTGACATTCAATATGAAGAAAAAAACCGAACCTTCGAATCATTACGCCACGAATTTTCATACAAGTTGCGTATATTCTGAAATCTACCGATTAAGAATGGGACGTTTAAGAAACTTCTAAACTTAGCGACGTGTGCCTTTTCCGAAGTGATGCACCATTTGTCATCGCTCTCAAGTTTTGTTATCAAAGTTACTCTAAACAATGGCCATGCGTTGTCAAAATTATTACAGATTACTAAATTTATTAGAGTGTGATCTAACTTGTATTAGTTTGCGAACTAATGTCAGCTATTTCGATCATTCGTTTTATCATTTTGTTTGATGTTATAGTTACGTTTCCTCCGACTTGACGCTAGGTCGTTTGTAAGTGATGTATTTATGGTTTTATGAACGAGTGGCTCTTTTATTGGAGGAGCATGTGGACGTGAAAGAAAAAATCGGATCGTTTGCTATTGTGTCGAAGTGATTTTACAAACTTGCGACGCCGAGAAAGGAGGATGAATGGGCGTTTCGTTTGCGGATGATGTTAAACTTTTCACAATGCTGGAACGAAGGTTATGGATCCATTATGACACGTAACAACTCATTCATGCGAATTGTCGTTCGATCTTAATCTTTTCCGTTTCGATTTGTTGCTTTGTGATGTACATTCGTTTTTCTGTTCGTGTGTAAACCGCAAATTTTTGGTATATTTCTTTGAACAAATCGATCGATTTCTCGTCTAATTAGAAACTGACCACGAATTGGATTCTAGGCCACGTAACTTTAATTATACGGGAATGAGAAATAACTGAATTCGCACTTGACTTCGTTTTCCTTTCGAACGAACACAACTTTTACACAGCCTTTTATGGTTTGCAAAGAACTGCTTTCACAAACAAGAGGATTGTACAAATTGCTAGATATATTTTTAAGCAAAGCTTTAAAATAATCTAAGATTAAGATCATTCACTGTAAAATATTATTGATTTTGAAGTTAATTGCGAAATCGCTTTTATTTTATTTTCATTTAGAAAATTACACGACTATTACTAAAAATTATCACAAATAATTATTATTTTCAAGCATAACTAATAATTGCAGGTGAAGAAATTATATGTTACAAACAAATATGATTTATCTAGAGTTGCATAGAATTTGACGGTTGAGTCAGTATCTGGTCAACTGACAGTTTTGATCGGGCAATCAAATTGGTCAAATGGTCATGTGACCGTTAGGTGTCACAATAGGTGTCACAAGATAATTAATCGAATATCTCGATTTCTACGCAAACGATTTGCTTGAAACTTTGGCAAAATAAATATTAAGAGTGTAAGAATCCATCTTTAACGTTTTATTAAATTATCTTTTTTGGATAAGTTACTGTTCATAAATAATGAACAATTATTGCAATGTTGTTTATAACATTTGAAAAACGATTTCACAGAACTCAATGCGTACAGAAAAATCAAAATCAAAATCATAAAGATTCAAAAATTGCACGAAGAACCCACAACTAACACAAAATTCTCTTTTCATTTTCGTATGCAATTAATAGGAGATTCATATTTATTATGCCAAAAACAATTAAATACGGTGAAGAAATAATAAAACATCATTAAATTAATATGATCGTATTTTCACTTGGCACCCTAAATATACGGCCATTCATAGGGGAACTACCTTAAAAATATCAATTAAAATACTACCAGTCCCGAAGCACTAACTTCGGGATTTCAGATAAAGTCTACTAATTGATGGAAAATTAATAAACTTTTGATAATTTATTAAACAAAGTAATAATCTAATGAACTTGTATGATATGTATTACATGTAATACATATATTACATATAAGACATAATTCATTGTAAGTCAATTAACTCATTACTTTTAACCCTTTCGATCCCGAATTATTTATATTGCTGAAAATAATTTTTCTTTTCTATCATTGTTTTGTATTATAAAATCAATAAATAAAACATTTTCTATAACATTGCTTTGAAGCAACGATGGGAGCGAAAGGGTTAAAATATACCCGTTTTAAGGTAGAAGTAGCGTGGTTAGAATTAAATGTTAAAGTTGTCAGAAACTTATATTAAACAAATGCGAAAACTCCTGAGAAATATTGAAACGGCTTTAAAACCCCAAATCATCGACCATTTATAAAAAAAAAAAATAATTTTGTAAATGAATGCATTGAGTCTTATGGAAAATGACAGTTTTTTGCAAAAAAAATTTTTTGAAATGTTGAAGGAGGTTAATTTAAATCGATAGTTATAGTTCGTAGAATGGAATGGAGCAACACCAAAAAAACTATGGGTTATCGTCCATTCTGATGAAATGTTAAATATTTTCAAATCCTGATCGTTTGTATTTAAATGCCGCCATCATGTTCGATATTCAAATATCAATATGTGGAAAAATATAAACTACGCCTCTTGGACAAATAAGCACAATTTATGTGAAGTTTTTTGTTGGCGTGTAATCCGGTCAATTCTGATTTTAATTTTGTTGGCGGATTGTTCGTTTTTTGATTGCGTCACCACTGATTGAAGCGAATCATTAGTTGGTGGTTGAAACCGACATTTTAAACAAATAAATAAATAAACAAACCGGCTCAGAATGAAATCAAATAAAATGTTACATTGCGTGAAAATATAGAAGTAAAGTGAGGTATGTCATTCTATTTGCATAAAGAGTGTTATTTATTTTGTCGTTAATATATAACTTTGTGTCAATATTTTTAATAATTTAAAACGCGTCATTTTTTTGGCACTTCATTTGACTAGTCAAGTCGCTACATCTACCATAATTTTCTTACAGTTCTGTAAAAACATTCTGACCAAATTTGACCAATTGTCAATTGATGGTTAATTCACCAGTCAAATTACCAAACATATTTTGACCGGCCAAATGAGTAATCCTACATTTGTCATAACAATTTTAACGCACGCAATTTTAACTGTCACGGTTATCCTAGCTGATCCCTTAGTTTGTTTTTCAAATCAAAATTTGCCACAAACTTTGTGTAAACTTGATGCTTTGAGCGTCGACCGAAAAATAAAAGTCTACTGAACGAACGGCTCGAGCGGAATCGAGTCCGAATCGTGAATGAACCGAGAATGACCCAGCCTCGTCCGCATCGTTGAATGAGACGCACCTCCGCAAGGATCCCTCCCGCGAACCCGCCAGCATGAATGGCCGGCGAAAATAGCGCCGGCAGGAAATGGTACAATAATAAATGCGCCTTTTCCCGCGGTTTTCTTTTTAGCCCAATAGCCACTCACACATATTGCCGTCTCGTAGTCACTCTTGTGCCGAATCCGCGCCGCTAAACTCATTACCATCGGGTCCGAGCGTTGTTTTAAATCATTCTCATGACGGCGAGATGTATATTTGAGACACATCGACGCGCAACTCAGCTCATCAATTATTACTCGCAGAAAATCATTGAGCCTGAGTACATCTGACGTTGGGCTTCAATGTTAATTGTAATTGGCGCGCGCGTCCGCTTATTTCGTCCGGTTATTTGGGTTAATTAAGTAATTCGATTCGTATAATCCGCGCCGGAAAAAGGGGTCCCACTGTTATTTCTTACTCGGCTGCGTTTGTTTCTATTTTTGTAGTCGGGTGGTTGAGCACGGTCAGGGTGCGGCATGCCAAGATAAATTCGACAAAAATGGGTTCTTAAGGGGAAATGCCAATTGGTTTTTGTGGACAGTGATGGAAGAACTACGTTAAGTCTGATTTCGTATTTAGCTGGGATTGTAAAAATGGAAGGGTTTTTATTGGAAACAACCACCGGATTAAATTTGTCGGGAAAACATAATCAGTGGATTTGATCATTTCTTGATTCGCGAAGTGCGATTGAACAAGACCAACGTATTAATTAATAACAGTAAACTGTCTAAGTTTATATTCGTACACTGATCTAAGAACAGGTTACTGAATTGACATTTTGCATATTCAACAGCTTTTTAATACTGTTCAAACTACGCGAAGGATCTAAAACTTGAATGTAAAAGAATATGATAACAAAAAAGCCTGTTTTAAATAATAGATCAAAAAGGACGAGTTCGCGAAGAGTCTTGCGCCAGTGCAAATTCTCCTCGCGGCCAATTAAGGATAGAAATCGACCGGGACAGTTGTGTTATTGATTGCGCCTTTTTGAAACATGAATTCTTCTCAATGATCGAAATTCGGTCCCAGAGGAATCCTCGAGGAACATATCTTTTCCGAAATCCCGCGCCATCTTGTCACATAATATATCACCGATTTCCTTCGAACGCAGCCCCAAAGATATCGTTAAAGTATCGAATGTCGTGACTTCAACGTGATCCAAATTACAAGCCAACATTCAAACCGACCATTAAATAGCGCTACCAGCTCGTTGCCGGAAAACGGCGCATCATTCGTCAATTTCTCCATTCCTCCCCAGAAACGCTTCCTCCGGAAAAACAGAACGCAGACCCGGAATGCCTCACCACTCTCGTCCAATTGATAAGTCCAAGTGATTAATTACCCGTGCAATCCGCCGAATCGCGGCCGGCATTCCCGTCCGATAACACCGTTTTCGACTCGTATTCGCGGAATTCTGTGATGTGCGTTTCCCCGTCTTGGGCTGACCGGGCTCGGCAATCCGCCGAACTGTCGGGCAAACTTATCGCCAGAGACGTTTGGTATAGTTTCATCGTTAGTGGCGCGGACGGGGGGCGGAGGTGGCAGGCAAGAGGCTGGCGGGGTTGGGAGGGGGTCGGTTTAGGGTCCATACACCGAAGGAGAGCGCCCGGCACGTAGGACCGAGCGAACGTGTGGGTATTGACTAGCCGGCTGGTCTCTCGGCAAGGGTTGCGGCTAAGACGAGAGCAGGAAGGAAGGAAGTGAAGCGCTGCGCGGCAAACGGAGATGGATAATGCTAACGCGAGACAAGATGAAGGCGAACGAGCGAGGCGGAGTCATACTACGCGTCCATATCATAGAGAGAGCTCGCGAACGAGCAGCATCTCGGGGTCGGGGTGGGCTACCCAAGACTGATATGGATTGTAGATTATTCTGGACCTCGGGGTGCGGCTCGGCCAAGGGTTAGCATCTCGGAACCCTTAGCGTTCCGCCCCGAATCGCGCCGCGCTGTCTCCGTCCAAACCCGGCTGCATCCTTGCCGCGGTGCTTTCCTTTGGCGAAAGGCGAAACGGAAACTTACTTTCGTACTTCTTGGGGCGAACCTTTGTTCCCGGCCTCTGGCCGCAGCCTTGGCCGGCCCTGCGGCCGCAGCAGCGCGTCTTCTACTGCCCGCCACGAAGGCTTGTGATTTCGGGGTAATCCACTTGGAGTGCTCACTGACGTTACGTTTGTGTGCCTCGCGATGACTGCTTTGCACGTTTCCAAAATTGCATAGAAGAGGTCAGAACAGGGTTTGAGATGAGGAGATAGCTCAGGATACTTTACAGGTAGGATGGTATTTGATAGGAGTCAAGTTTTGGAGGATTGTTTTTGAGACAGGTATGGAGATTGATTTAGAATGTAGACTTTTTATCAAGGGTATTTTACGTAAGGTGTTGCAGACTGAGAAGTCAAACATAGTTGAAAAGAAAATCTGGTAACAATGTGGCATATTACACTGAAAGAAATTTAAAGCCAAATCCGCTTGGCGTTGGCTAAAACTACTTGGCAAGTCCCAAGCAGTTTTAGCCGAACTGTCAAGCTGTTTTGGCTTGACTCGGAAAGCAAAAACAGCTGAAGTTGATTCATGCCTAACCTTTCAAGCTGATACAGCCGATATGTCAAGCTAAAACGGCCGAAATGTTCGGCTAAAACTGCTTGGGACCTACCAAGCAGTTTTAGCCGTCCAACGTCAAGCGGTTTTGGCTTTAAATTTCTTTCAGTGTATGGAAAAAGTATATCAACCTACTTTTGCTATATTGATGCCATGTTAAGAATTTGCTAGGAGTCAGGTTTTAGAGGATTGTTTTTGAGATCGATATGGGACTTGAAACATTATAGAATTGGAATATTAGCATCATTCTTATGCCTTAAGCTATTTTTTAACTGGATTCTGAGTTTGGTAACACGATGACGACAGAAAAGCAACAACGGCATGAGAGTTAGACTGGTTTACGATTCTGATCCAGACTGTCATTTTACTTAGCGGGCAGATTTTTGTGCAA
Organism: Ceratoteleas bidentatus; assembly: GCA_022817645.1. NCBI lineage: Eukaryota > Metazoa > Arthropoda > Insecta > Hymenoptera > Scelionidae > Ceratoteleas > Ceratoteleas bidentatus. The sequence continues at coordinate 6,304 of JABFPB010003875.1, read as the reverse complement.
CGGGTTTCTGGAGTAAGTGGTATGTAAAACCTCACGTGAAATATCTTGCATATTCATAAAATATTTAAAAGTTGAAAAGTCAAGCTTCTGAAGGTGGATCATTATTTAAAGATTGTCAAGATTCATTCTAGTAAAATATTTCATTTTAGCAATTGAAATAAATATGTTTTACGTGCCTTTTACAAGAAAATTGTTTTCTCAAGAAACAATTATAACTGATAAGTTCAGGCCAAGTACAAAAACGATTAAACGCTTACAAAATATACATGCACATTAACCAAAACTGAAATTCGTTAGAATAAACTAAATATATTCTAACGAACAATATAAACAACAAAATTATATAACATAGCGTAATAAATTTTTATGTGTAAAGGACCCCGCACCTTTCTTATGGAAATCCGGTTTCGGTTAACTTGGCTTATTTTTAGATATTTTGTTACTTTCAAATGTCAAAAAATGAGCCAATTTAACCGAAACCGGATTTCCATAAGAAACGTGCGGGTTCCTTTGTTTCATAAATTAAAAAATGTTTACAATTTAATGGTCAATGATTTTCAAGTGATATAACAGTTGGGTTCAAGTACATAAAAAAATTATTTGTAATATCTTTAATATCAAACTTGAATGCACATTTCACTATGACAAAGACAAACGGAAAACCAAAACCAAAAGTACTTTTCTTATTCACAAAAATTTTTTTAAATAAAAAAATAAAAAAAAAATTCAAAATAAAAAAAAATCTCTGAAAATCTATCATAATCGGTACAGTCAGACTTTTCCAGAGCTTTTCAGAGTAATTGTTAGAGTTTTTCAGATTATTTCAGAGTTTTTAAGAGATTTTCAGATTTTTTCAGATTTTCTCAGAGTATTTATTTCTACAAGGGCAGTTGAATGCTTACTTTTTAAAGTTGAAAACACAGAGAAGTGGAATTCCAATTTTTCAACTCACTATTCTTTATCAATTGGATTTGAAAATAGTAGACAGTTATTTCTAAACACGCGAAATTTTACGCAGAATCTCGCTCTGGTCAACAAATCAATATTTGATCACTATTTTTTTCTTAATTAATAAAACATCACTCGCGTTCACATCACCTTAAGCCACTTTTCAAAAACTTCATTGTTAAGTATAATTAAGTAACTAAATTAGTTTTTTGGTCTTTTTCAAAAAATATTTTATTAATAGAAAAAACGTTTTTGACTTTCTCGGGGGGGGGCCCCCCCCCCCCCCCCCCCCCCGGGGGGGGGCCCCCCCCCCCCCCCCCCCCCCGCCGCCCCTAGACCCCGCTTCACCCGCTTCGCGGGATTTACCCGCTAAGCTTCGCGGGGTTCAGTTTTTTTATTTTTTTTAAATTTCTTTTTATTTTTAAAAATTTTGTTTATTTTTTAGAATTTTTTTATATTTTTGGGGAACTTTTTAAAAATGTTTTTTGTATTTTTTAAAAATTTTTTTTGAATTTTGCATTAAATTTTTTTTTAAGCATTGCATTTTATAAATGTAATATTGACTAGTAATATTGACCCCTGTCCCCCCGTGAGAGGGACTCAATGGGGCACTTTTCGTGCAGGTATTGAATAAAATATCGTATGGGTCTCGGGAGTAAAATATTTACGATCAAATATTTTATCACAAATAGGTTCACATGAATTTTAATGCGTGTTTGAAATAAAAATTTAACTACACAATTCGTCAGCGACAAACACGATTGTAAAATGTTCGTACATTTAACACTATGTGGTCGAAAGCGCTTGACGCTTTCACGTGAATTTTTATAATATTTTATAAATTAAATTACACCACATTAAAGTAGTTCGATCATCACAAAGGATAGTCAAAACAAAATCTAATCAAACCAGCAATCAATGTTGTGAAAAAATGTAAATAAAAAGCATAAAGTTATCAAAAATATTTCAAAATAGTTTTATCTTTACTTATTTTTGTATGAACTATCAATAAAAGCATTTGTTTTGAAATGACTACTATCAAAATATGTGCGACATAACCAAAATTTCACAATTGCGGACAAAAAAGTGCCGAAATACAGTTTTTAGATCAAGTCACATGTTTATGACATTACCTTTACATATTACAGCTTTTATTAAACATTTCACGGAATATTTAGGTTTCTCTTAGTTTTTTCTCGAAATTAACTTAGCGCCAAAACACTCCATAAGAGTCTGTCTTAAAAGAGTAATTTTTAAAATCAATTATTTCAAAATTAACTTCGGTAAGGGTATGTTTTAAGCACATTAATAAATGTAGAAACATTTATTCTATTAAAATATGTAGGTTTTAGAACAAGTTCACCGTACTTGATCAATCGACCGAACCTGCTTTAAAAAGTACCTTTCAAAGTATCAAAATATGCAATATTTTTGATATTTTGAAGGGTTCTTTGAAGAAAAAAAATAATAAAAAAAATAATAAAATAAAATATTGATTTTTAGTCAATTTTCAATGAATGGTCCCCTTAAGATAAAATAGTAATGCAGCAAAAAATGCAGCTAACTTCGTGGTTATTTAAAGTTAGTTGCAGAGATTTATAGGTAGAAATAATCACACAAAATAGTTTTTCATGGAATTTGAATAATTAAGCTTATATTTACAAATATTTACAGGACCCAGACTTCACAGATAGAAACAAATAAATTGAACATTACGTAAGTTCAACTTTCTTCCTCCTCTTCATCATCAAATGAAAGAAGGGCCTTCTTTTTCTTTGATTTTTTTGATTTCTTGTTTTCAGATTCACTAGACTTCTCTGACTTCGGGTTTTTCAATTTCTTTTTGTTAAATACAATCTTCTTGGAAAGATCTGCAGGGGTGTTAGCTTCTTCTGCAATAGAAAATAATACCTTGTTTGTATCCTTAAGAATATTCAAATAATATTTATAATTTATTTTTAGTCATACAAATTATGAACCTTCAGATTTCTTTTTCATAAACTGCTCAACTTCCTCTGCTGTCATATCTCCATCTTTTAAAACAACAACAATTGGTTGTTCTCCATCACGTTCTTCTCGTTCACTGTCTGAGTCAGAATCTCGGGTCAATTTCTCCCTCTAAAAATAATAACAATAAATTATATTTATGATTAAAAAATTCACAATGTATATTTATACTAAATAGATATATGTAAAGTCTTTATATTCATTGAATAGTATACCAATTTCTTTATATTCCATAGTTAATATATGAAATTAGGATAAAGATTACATTTTTTATTGAAATACAACATTTTAATTATTTTAACAAATATTAAATATTAATAAAGATAAACAATTAAAAAATTATAATAAAAAAGTTAATAAGAACTAAAAAATTTAATTATTAAAAATGTACACTAATGGGATCATATAGGTTTACACCTACACGATCCATTTGACATGTGCATCCTCTGGATAAAGATTTGTTAGACATTCAATTGATTTGATAACCTTTCAGTGATTTAACAATGTTTCTCATATCAAATTTCTATTTAAATCACTTATCAACTTGAATATTACATGCAGAAAGATATCACGTAATAAAAATCACAACAAGTTTGCATCTCAAACAAATGTCATTGTAAAAACGCACCTTTGTGTCAACAGTGGGTCCTTCCTTGTAACCAATTTTTTCTTTAATCTCTCTCAAAAATTTGGGTTCGTTTGGTTTGATAAAAGCAACATTTTGCTTCCGTTTCGACATGTTTGTAATTTTAATGTACAACAATTACTTTTGTAGACGCTGTTGATATATACCATAACCTGAAAACACACTTTTATAACACAGAACGCCGAATTGTCAAACAAGTGTCAATTGTCGAGTCGAGTTACCAGACTAGTAGCGCCATCTGCTCATAACGACCCTGCTTTTTATTTGTGTTTAATTACCCGACGAGACATTATTTATCTAATCGCTGCTTTAAATATCATTAAATTCAGATTTGTTAATCAGTATTGTTTTATCCGAAGCTCGTAATAAATAGACTTCTTTTCGTACTTCGAATTTCCAGCATTCGAATTGATTCATTTGTACAGAGTTGGTAGCAGTGGCATGGTGTATCGGTATACATAAATATAGACGCGGAGTATAGGTATGACATTTTGTATCTGAACGTCAACCGATATACACGTTTTTAGCCGTTTTATTTTGCATTGAACACAATGCCGTCTCGTGGAGAAAAAATACTGGAAGGATTCCAAATGTAAGTAACTGTTTTATTATTAAATGTGGTTTGTCTATCGTTTCTGAGAGACAAACCACAAATTGTTGTCAACATTTGCATTGCGGATTAGAAATTGTACTTTTACTATAAATTAATGTTACTGAAAATATGTATACATCAGACGACACATTTAGTACTGGAGCAAATTGTTTAAATGAAATTTCGATTCAAATGTTTAAACTTAACCTCTTAGTGATTAGTGATAATTTTTCTGAAAGTGTATTTATTATGGACATTTATTTACACAAGTTAGTTGTATAATTCATTAATTTTTTGGAAAGTGAAATGTTAATTTGCAAATATTTTACTTAAACATATTTTTCATAATACTAATGTTTGGTTAAGAAAATACTGACTAAAAGTAAAGTAAAAGTGTTTAACTGGCAAATTCCATAATTTTTGTCTTACTAATAAGTGCAGTTTGTGGTGACTGATTAGGGAAAGGTTCACAAAGATAGCTGGATTATAGAATGTTATCTCAAAGACAGGCAAATATCTTTAATTACTCACCTTTCATACAAATTTCGGAAACTTCAAGTCACTCACTCAATAATCATATTAACATTTGCAAAATTTGCTCATAATGACAATGTGAATTTGTTGTAATTCTTCTGATAGCAATTATGTTAGTGATATTAATTTACAAGTTTTTAGAAAATCATGCACAATTAATATATAAAGTAACCAGAAGTTTGGAGTTGACATTCTTTCACACAAAGGAATTTCCATGACTCGGAGAATGGAAAACAATGTTGTTATTTTAATGGGAATGAGGGGATTTCACTAAGGTACATTAGTAGTTCTAATCATTAAAAAAGATAGAAAACTTTTGTGATTATGAAACGGAAATTTACAAGAGAATTCAAAGAAACTCGTATTAATATAACAAGATTCATGGTAAATTTCTAATTTACAGAAATATTTAATGATTGTTTAAAATTTCGATAGAAAAAACCTTAGGAATCAAAAGGAAATGTTTAACGACATGGTTTTTCCTACCAGATACTAACGATTCCTAACATTAAGAAATTTCCTATGATTTGCTAAACTGTTATCTGCAATTCAAATATTTCCATAAAAAACCATTTGATTGAACGATTCCTAAGATTTTTCTGTATAAATTTCATATAATTCACTAAATATTACTGTTGATTAGAAATTTATAATTAATTCCAACATTATATTCGTACGAGTTTCTTTGAATTCTCTTGTAAACTTCCACAATCAGGAAGGTTTCCTATCTTTTTCAAGGATTAGAATTTGTAGGAATTTTTAACACAAAAAATATACATTCCTGTGTTATCTATAAAAAATATACAAAAATTGAAATGTATCTATTTATAGTTTCTAAATATATTTTAACCATACTGATAATGTATTCATAATTTACTTAATTTTTTATCTTAAAACTGATTAATTATTACTCATTTAAACAGTCTATACTGATAAATTTATTTTTGTTTTTTTTCAGAAATTGGATGAAATTGCGAGACGTTGACACTGGTGAAGTACTATGGGGAGGAAATGAAGATTTGTAAGTAAACTTTTACATACTTAAAGAATAAATCCATTTCATCTCCATATTCCATGTATTAATATTGTCAATTTATTTACAGCTCTGTCTCTGAAAACGAACACATTGCTCGAGTACCAAAGAAAATTTTGAAATGCAGAGTTGTAAGCAGAGAAATCAACTTCAGTTCCATTGAACCTATGGAAAGGTTTCGTTTGGAACAAAAAGTGATGTTCAAAGGACGAAACCTGGAAAAATGGTCTTTTGAGTTTGGTTTTGTAATACCAAACAGTACAAATACCTGGCAATGTCAATACTTGGCCGCTCCTGAGAGTCAAATCATGCCTGCTAATGTTTTAAGGTAAGCATATACATTTTGTTAAGATTAAAAAGAAAACATTACAATTTCACTTGAAGCTAGATCAGTATATTTGTCACTCTGGGAGAAGATCATAGTCAAAGAAAAAATTTTGTTCGAAGTGGGAAAACATGTTTTGTATATTAAAAAAACTTTAAATCTCATTACTTTTTAAAGTAATGAGATTTAAAGATGTTCAAACAAAATTTTAAAATAAAG
>JABFPB010003874.1:0-16048 GCA_022817645.1 Ceratoteleas bidentatus | reverse complement strand
CATATAACGAATCTGAAACTTTTTTCGTATGAAATTTTACTTTGTCACAATTTAGAATTGTTTTTGTTTTCATTTATTTGTTTTTACTTATGATTGTATTTTTGTTTACTTTTATTTTTGTTTACATTTGTTTTGTTTATTTTCCTTTTTATTTACTTTCCTTTTTATTTTAACATTTTAGTCGACTTCGTGTTCTGATTGGCTTAGAACTTTCGGCGCTAAGAGAAGAACCAATCAGAGCTCCCATAGTCCCGTAGCCTACAGAAAATCTGCGAAACAAAGGTGGTCGCGTAATGAGCTACGCGCTAACATTTGTGTGTCACGATACTGTTTCTAAATTAATATAATTTTTGCTGATCTAAAGTTATGATTTGAACTTCAAATATCTGTAGAGTATAGTTCAATAAACAAAATCAAAAAATTTCATGGGCAACTATGAACTAGATTTGAAGATATTAAAGTTTGAAAAAAATGTTAGCTGTCAGCTCATAGCGATTAGCGGCGGGTTAATAGAATATTAACAAATGAATTATATATTTGTGCATTACACTAATGAAAAGTGTATTTTCAGGCCCACCAATTTGATGAGTGCCGATTCGACGTATCAGTGAGCGACTCCCTCGTTTGGTACTTGAGAGCCAACAACCCGGAAGAGAAGCAGCGCTGGATCGACGTTCTGAAATCATACAAGGTCCTGTTCTGATCGTTTGGTCTAACGATTCGCCAGACGCGTATCTACAGCCAGCGTCAATTAAGTTTTTCTGGGTCAGCGAGATACGCGATTCGCCGCTTATTTGGAGAACAATAGATAAATTGTTTGAGCAAACAGCATTGCAACCCGGCAAATAGTGGTGATCTTAGAAGAATCTTGGAATCAAAGATAGCATACACCTTTGATTCCAAGTTAATTAATTAAATTCATATTTGATGAAAATAATATTGTGACTTTCCTATTTTTAGAACGTAAACCTAAAACAATTTGACTTTCAGTTGAACTTTATAAGGATTGTTTAGTCATGATTGAGTTTACAATTATCAGCAGCTGAGATATCGATTGGAGAGGGAGAAATGATTATTACTAAAATTTTTATTAAATATTACTTTCATTTGATAAGTGATCATTGATGGAAAGACAATTCATAAAGATATAAAAAAATGCTGCATCATGTGGCGTATTCGGAAAACAACCTTAGCATTGCTCCCGCAGAAAATAACCAGAATTATCCAAACGCGCATTCGGAAAATCCTAACATTATTATGGAAAAATAATGTTTACTCGAATGCGAGTTCATTCGCAATGTATTTTAAATGGAACAAAATGGCAGATTATTATTATTTTATAATATTGTTATTTTCTGCAGGAACAATGCTAAGGTTGTTTTCCGAATATACCAATGGTAAAAACTCTATTTGTAGGTTGATCAGAATTATTTTGGAACATTTTTTTAACTGTTTAATAGCAACGGTGTAGCTATTTGATGTTGTTTATGAGAAACAGGTCATCTATATTGAAAAACAAACTAAAAGTATGTATTTCATAAGACACATCACATTGATAGTAATATCATTCTATACCACTATCAATGAGAATATGAGAATATTCTCATCTACAAACTATTTTTGAAAAAACGAAAATAACCAATTGTTATTGGTGATTTTTGTTTATAATCAATCCAATGAAAAATGTTAATAAGACAACAATAGGCTTGAGAATGTCTTAATCGCTAAGTATCAGACGTTCTCCAAGCCACTTTAATAAGAACTTTCAGGGTCTGTAAATGAATCTAACACCACAATAAGGTATTACTTATCCAGATGTTGATATTGTAGCTACATAATACCTACTCCGGCAAATCACCGAGCCAATTATAAGTAAGAAAAAGTGTTATTGACTCGAATTGATAGCCTCACGTATAATTGAAGAGAATCGCCGATAGACAGCGAGGATGCATAAATTATGAAACGAGATCTAGTCGCAACAAGTTCTCCAACTTTTTGTGCAAGTTACTGTCGAATATCGGGGCTTTTGGGAGGTCTGATTCGGCGAATCGCGTTACCCCAGATTGACGATTTGGTTGTGAAACTAAGGTGCTTTGTCAGACATAAGTTACTATGTTAGTGATTTTTTAATTTTCAACTTTAAATTGATTAATTATCAGAAAAATAGATTCTTCTATATGACTGTATAAATATATAGTCATTCGAATTTTGCCACATGGGGGGGAATGTATTAAGCGCAGAAAGTTATATGTATTAGAAGTAGATTTTGAGGTAACAAAAAACAGAAGAATAACTTAGAATAATATAGTTCATGATACTATATTTCCACAAAAATGAAATTTACTGACTATCAGTAATTTTTAAAATGAATTTTTTCAACGTCTGAAACTATAAAGATACTAACTCCGTGACTTTAGTACTGAAAAATCACCTTAAGTTGTATAGGTATACTCATCGACTCGAATTTTGCTATTCAGGCGGAATCCGGTTACGGCAGTGAGAACAGCCTGAAACGACATGGCAGTGCCATATCTCTGGTCTCGAATACCCAATCGACCACGAGTGCCGGCAGTTTCAGCAAACGCGGCATGCGCGGCTTGAAAGAGAAAATGGCGGAGATTGAAACGTTCAAGGACATCCTCATTAAACAAGTGAATAGACTGCAAAAATACTTTGACAGCTGCGCCGACAACGCCGCTAATCCGCAGGTATAACCGGTCATAAAACATTCATCCGGGTATGCGACAATTAATCGTTTATTGTCTTGGAAATCTTCTCTGCTTTCTTGCGATTTTTTGTGAAATCAGTCCTGATAAAATACAATGATAACACTGAATTAACTGTAGCAATCAGAGTTGAATTTTTAGTGCTCATTTTCCAATAGTTCTGTTTGAAATAAAGAACCGGTTAGTTTGAGTACCCACACAAGGCTATGTTGAAAATATTTTGAATACGACTATTTTTAGTAATTTTTATAATTAAAAAATGGTCTTTTTTCTTCTTTTATCTATACCAAAATAAAAAACAAAATTTTTGATATTTTGAATACAAACTCCATCCATGTTTCAAAATATAGCAACCCTCTCAAAATTCTGAAATTTGAAAAAAGTCGACTTTTTGAAAATGATCCAGACGTAATCACGTTTGTACTCCAATTGAAAAATGAGTAACTCCTGAATACGATAATAATGAATAATAACAAGTGAAAAAGTTTTAACCTCTACTTTTTCCCTCTTAATGATCAGTGTCCAATTTTCCAGGTTGCCACGACAAAAAATCAAATGCCTGACGGAAAAGGTGAAGTTTTCGACCCTGCGGAACAGGCGCTTGACTTCAAGGGAGAAGCGATTACATTCAAAGCAACCAGCGAAGGTGTTCTGGCGACACTGCAGCACTGTGTGGAACTAATGACGCAGAGAGAGGATGCCTGGCGTCGACGCTGGGAAAAAGAAACCGACAAACGACGCAAACTGCAGGAGCTGTGCAAGACTCTGAAGGACCAGCTTGTGATTCACAACGGCGAGACAACCAGACCTAGGGTCGTCATCCCCGGAGGCCCTGATTATGAGGTCATTGCCGTTTCTTGAAAACCTATTTGTTAGCTTTGATTTCATTTTGCTAAAAATGTAAACAAACAAATTTTATTCAAAATGAGTAAGATCAAAAATTGATTCAAATGATGACACATTTCAGATTTTGATGACAATAAATTGTTTATTGGGCTAAGTGTACATTGTATTGTTTTATTCGGTACAAAAGGAAAAAGATAGTTTTTATTATAAAATTACAAAGGAATTTTTCTAATTTAAAAAATTTGGTCGCTATTACACAAGGGAATATAGTGAGATTTCGACGAGAATTAGAAGATTGTTTCTGATCACTGTTGTGATTAAATCCAATTAAATTCATTAATCGAATCCAAGGGACTTTTTAAAACAAAAAAGACTTAATGAGTTGCGTATTACAAATAAAACAATACTAATAAAGTTGACAGAAAAGCTTGCATCAGCAAAACAGAATAGTGAAACGATGTTTCTGAATTATAAATACATCAGAACTACTAATTGTATTCATGTTTATGAAACAAAAATACCCACTAACCTTCTCTTCAAGTTTAAAAAGATGTTTGCTTTTTTTATAATCTTTCAAAAACTTGGTTACAACATTTTACTTAATTCAGGTCATACAACATTCCAGTATTAGGTAAAATTGTTCTTCACGTTTTCAATGGTTTGATCAATCGAAAATTAATCTATCAAAATAAATAAAATTACTATATTTCGACCGATTTTCTTGAAATTTTGTTTACAAGTACATAGCTCTTGGCCAATATCTAAATTAGCTGTCAAATAAAAATAACAAAATATGTTTTGTGGTATTTCTCCAAATATAGCCGATTGTCAACCGAATTTCATTTAGTTTGAAATCCAGCGCAATGGTTGTAATAATAATTTAATTTAATATTTCTGTGTAACCATTTTTTGCTTCACTAAATTTGGAATGGTGGACCGAAGACTAGAACAAAATTGATTGAAACTGAGTCAAATTGTAACTGTTTATAATTGTAAACTAAATTTCGATATTTTAGTTGAAAGGTTGAAACTGAACAAAAATTAATAGTTAAACCTTTAAATAAACCATTTTTAATGACGATTATCATAAATCCACCAACATTACATTGAATTGCACATCTCAAAGTGATATAATGTAAAATCCAAATTTGTTTGCATAAAATCGATTGCTGACCAATTTTCGGGGAACGGCCCCCAAGATAAAGCTTCATAGCAGGCTATCTAAAACTTGACGTATGAGTGACTCATTGTTCCGACAAAATCCAATTAAGAGTTGCGTTACTTGCAAACAATGTTAGAGGGCGCTCATCTAGAACCACGTCTCAAATGTTCAGTGACTAATGCTTTCTCGGACGTCGCATCGTATATCAGCACGTTCATAAACAGCCGCATTTTCACATTATTACTGCGCCTTCGCGTTTATTAAAATATAATGTAACCGTCGTTCATTTGTAACGCAATTAGAAGAAACCCTTTGACAGCGAAAAGACCTTCCTTTGTGACCGAATTACAAAGCTAAAGTTGAATTTCGTTGCCCTTCACATTCACATTCAACTTATCTGTCCGGAGTATGATAAGACTGCCAATCGACCAATATTACCAGCGCGGGCGAAAGTAGCCACGCGTTTAGTCTGTCGCGTGATTCTGATCCGACTACACCGGAAAGCAGCGTTACAATTAAGGAGGTCCCTTAGGAACATAAAAGGAGTGTCGACTGGATCAATTTTTTTGTAATTGGAGTTCCCCTTCACTGAACAAATGACGAGGAATTGTTTCCTAAAATTTGGTTGACTTTCTAGATGTTGTATAATTTTTAGAAAATATAACTGAAGAAGTTACTAATTTTACTACAAAACACAGTGGTAATTTCACGACTCGTTTTTCCGAAAATGGTACCAAATTTTGGAAAATTATTCCTACTTCATTGTCTTTTCAAGAGTCTGTAAATTAGAATGTAATATTTCTAAAAGTGTTTACTTAAGATTCATTTACTTAAGATTCTTGATTTGATAAACAGTTTGAAAAAAAAAAAACATAAAATTGTTCCTCCCCCTTGAATGTAACGCTGTTTTTGGTCCGTTTAGTTCTAATTTTCCGTGTCGGAAATCTTTTCGAGATGACCAGCGCAAGAGTCGTCAGTCGATTGGTTAACATTGTGAGTTGAGAGTTTGACTGTGTCGTTTTTGCGACGATATTTAATACAGTACATTTTGTTGATATTTATTGATTTCATAATATCTAGATAAAATTAATATAATTTAAATAATAAATGGTTGTAACTAAATAAATAATTTGTGACATATCTTTAATAGGAGGGGCCTCACAGTGCGCTCTGCGACGAGGAATTTTACGACGCTGTAGAGAGTGGTTTGGACAAACTCGAAGAGGAGAACCAGCTGAAGGATCGGCTCAAGCAGAAGTCTGTGACCGTTTCGATGAATTCGTGCGAATCGGAAGTCAATCATCGACTGTGGCCAGAGGTTAATAAAAACGTTTCGAAACAGTCTAAGAGTTGCACTTTGAACCTGCGATATTCAGTAATGTTAAGGAGTATTGCAGAACAAAATTTCTTTACTACAAACAAATAGATTTATTTCATGAGGACCTATGATTAAATTGCTTTGTTCAAAGTAACCATGTGTTTAGTTGTGCTCAAATAAATTGTTTGTTTGAGCTAAGTCCTTGGGCATTTTAAATGAAGAGCTTAATAATATACTTTAGGAATATTTTCAACTTTTCGAGTTAAATTTCAAATTTAGAAAATATATTAAGTTATCAATGAGTTAAATATATTACTGTTTTATAAATAAATGTTATGCAATTTCAAAAAACGTAACTGTCAAGTTAAAGGTAAAAATACTATTAATTTCTAGACATTTTTATTTGTTTTCCCCAATGAAATTAAAAATGAAATTACTAAACGCTATTTACATTTCATTATCTGGAATCTCTTGATCCATAAAGATATACTAGATACGTCTTTTGACCAAACTTTGAAATAATATCTCATATTTCAGGTGGTTAAACTTGGCGCACTCGACTAAATCAACCTGAAAAATGTTTTGTTAATCTGTAAACAAATTCTGGTCATTAAAATAAGGTTTAAGAAACTGATTAAAACTATCACACTTTCAAAAATATTTCTTTCACAGATTGAAAGAATCACAACAGAGCAGTTGCACTATGCTCGACTTGGGGTAGGCGCAGGTGGCTGGCAATTGTTTGCCGAGGACGGCGACATGCGAATGTACAGACGCGAGGAGGAAGCCGATGGCTTAGTCGTAGATCCGCTGAAAGCCTGTCACGTGGTCAAGGGCGTCACAGCGTACGAAGTGTGCAAACGATTTTTCATGCCCGAGTTTAGAAGCGGATGGGAATCCACGCTCGAGGACATGACGGTCATCGAAAATATTTCGAAGGACACGTTGGTCTTCCTGCAGACTCACAAAAGGGTCTGGCCGGCGACTCAGAGAGACGCCCTCTTCTGGTCGCACATTCGTAACGTCAAAGACGACCTCGACCCAGAGGCACGGGACCTTTGGATTGTGTGTAACCACAGCACCGAACACGCTGACTACCCCGTAAGTATCGTTTATCGGCATTCCTTCTGACATAAGGAAGTTGACCATACTGGACTCTGACACACAGTATGATATTTTTTGTTTTAGGCAAACACGGGAAGATTAGTGCGGGTATATTTGACAGTTTGTCTTGTGTGTCAAACATTTGTCGATCCATCAAAGAATATCAACGAAATCGAAAGAGATGATATTACTTGTAAAATAACGTACTGTTCAGTAGGTAAGTAATGTGGCTGTCGTGATTAAAACCAATTTATTTAGACCAAAGAATAAAATCATGTTATCAGTTAAGATACATAATGCAAATAAAATTTTAAAACAAAGTTATAATTATTACTAAAGATTATTACGGTAAAATATTAATATTTATATGAACGGAATGCAATATTATATGTATGTATCAGTGTACCTTAACTTTAAAATTTCTCTGAACATTTTGAAGATCCCAAATTGCAACATCATATTGTAAACAGCATTTTCTAGTCCAAAAGTTTAATTGGCACATTTAAAATTAGGGTTGTCATAATTTAAATCATGATTTAAATTAAACAAATCAGAACCATGAAAAAATATGAGTACAGTAATTGTATAGTGTTATATTTGTTGTCAGCTGAATGCAGCAAAAGATTAGGTTAGATTGGAAGTCGAAAGTGTTAATTGAAATGTATCTTTTACACCAGATAATTAAGTTTTCCACTTCAGAGAATTTGTTTACAAAAAATCTTTACACTCTTTACAGACAAATTTCGTTGCAAAACTGTATTAAAAATGTTTATACATTTAAGTTTAAGAATTTTGTGTAAAATATTGGTTCAATCATCACTTAGAACAACGAGATTTATTTCCAGTCAACGATTTATACTACTTATAAAAATTCTTTGGTCTTTGCATAAATCTTTTTCAACGAGTTGGATTGAATTACACCGTTAAAACTAACGCAATATATTTTGTTACAGTTAATCCTGGTGGTTGGGCTCCTGCTGCAGTGTTGCGGGCAGTTTACAAAAGGGAATATCCCAGGTTCTTGAAGCGCTTCACCAATTTCTGCATCCAACAATGTAAAACTGAGCCAATCGAGTTCCAATGAAAATACAGACAACACCGACGATCAAGCGAAGTCTTTTTAATTTAGTTTTATTTTGTATTCATTTGTTTCTTGTAAATCTATTCAGATAGTTTAGTTACTTTTATACGTACGGTATGTGCTATGTCAGCTTGTTTTTTGACAAATGACAAACCAATGTGAGAGATGTAGCAAATCAAGCGTACCAAAACAATGTTCATCCAAGTACAAAAGGTCAATTTTGTATTGAAAATCAATTACTCTTGCGTACGTTTCATTTGTCGTTTTGTAAATGAATTATACCATATTTCATATTATAACTGGCAAACGTTTACGCGTTTTTTTAACATTAAGTAAATGTAGAAATATATTGTGATCAATTGAATTGATACAATCGTCAAACGCGCAATTCTTTTTATCCGTCTTAACTTCAAGCCTTGTTGTGAAAATAACGAAAGTGATAACGATTTATTAATCTAGTTTAGAATGAAAGATCGAGGGTAGGAAGGTAATGCTCGCGCACGCGTTTCAATGTTCTTATCCAAGCACCGCCAACTTTTCCGAAAATCCAAAACTAATCGTCGCCCTTTGAACTTACGACTAGTTTTCAATTGCTTTTGATTTTCGAAAAAGTTTTGATTCGATGCTCGGTGTTTATGATGTTAATGGATTTTTCACGCGATTGCCAGCAATGTCCACTTGTACAAATTCTTGAATGAAAAAAGACACTGCGTACGCTCAGTTATTGTACGTATGCCTATAAAAAAACATATGTTTAAGGAGGTTCCGGTACAATTTGCTTTATAATGAGATTTAGCATTGGAAAAAATATGTTGTAAACAAACGTAATTGAAACGAAAAGATCCACTGAAACGAAACATCCAGAATAATTTCAAAACTAGCAAAGAATTGTACTTTTACTAATAAACATTTAAAAATACGATTTAACTATATACTAATAGTTAAAGTTTTATTCAAATGTAATAAAAAATTAAGAGAATTTCAGAGAAAAAAAGCAAACTTTCAAACAATCTGACATGTTCTGTTTGCAGTAATTAATCAAAAACACTGTTGTTAATATTATTGCAAATATAACAGGTGGAGTTGTGTGCAGCTTTGATATCTTATTATTTGACATGTTCTCTAACTTATGGTCCTACTCACATCAATTTCTAATCGTTGGAACACTGTTTAAAATAGTTCGGTCGTTGGATACAGTTTGTTGATTTTTTTCTAAAGCATACATAATTTGATAAAATAAGTGTTTATATGTACATTAATGTGCTTAAAATATACCCTCACCGGATTAAAATTTGAAATAGTTAACTTCGAAAATTAACTTTTAACACATGCTCTTATGGAGAATGTTTTGGTACATAGAAAATCTTCCAAAAAACCTTAAAAGTTCGTTGAAATGTCAAATAAAATCTATCACACCTAAAGCCAACATCATAAACATGGTATTTGTTTAAAAAATTGTATACCTTTCCATGCTTTTTTTCCGAAAACTTGTAATTTTAGTTATGTTGAACATATTTTGATAGCAGGCAGTTCGAAATAAATGCATTTCTTGAAACTTCTTATAAAAATAAGTAAAGATAAAACTATTTTGAAATGTTTTTGGTAACTTTGCACTTTTGATTTAAAATTTTTCTCTTCAGTGGTCACTGATTTGATTAGTTTTTTGTTTTCCTTGCAGACTAGCATCTGCAAGGACCGAACTACTTTAATCGGTTAAAAACAAACCAGTTCCTTTGGCTCCATCATATTTTCTGTTGGTTTAAAATTTTTTTTCCAATATCCAGCAGGTAAATTTTCTTTTAATTGTGGTTATTTTACATGAGATTTGATGCTTTACAACATATTTTTTTTTCAAAACATTCTCATTATAAAGGAGATCATGCCGAGACCATCTTAACAAATGCTACGCAATGCCATTTTCCAAGAATTATATTTCAATGGTTCAATGGCATAGTTATTTTTATTTATATGTTCATGTTAAGGAGAGAGGTATGAGGAAAGGCACACGTGCATATAAATGCTAAGATTGTGAAAGAAACGATTGATGACAGATGAAGAACACGACAAAGACTGTTGCTAATTTACGCATTAATATCATGTCTGTACGTTTTATTATACTATGTAAAATATATCTTCACTTATAAAAAAAATAAATGATATTTATGTATAATTCATTGGTATTTATTAATATAAATCCCATGCGAATGATTTTTATACAGTTATGATTCCATTATCTTAAGATATATATTACAAAACTTTTGTACACGGCCCTTAAATATTAATTTTATTCAACCTAAAATAGTATTTCATGTCTGTAATTAAAGTAAAATCGGTTATATGAGTTTTTTCAACAAATGCAGACACTGTTGATTGTTCTTCATATATGGTGTATAAGAACAATGCCACAATATTCCTGCATGTATTGGACAATAGTTTTTTCATAATTCAGTAACTGAATGATAGCATCAGTTATATTTAAGCTACCGAAACATTTGGATTATTTTTCGATATTTTTGCTATTTCTTCTTTAAATTTGGCTATTGTTTCTTTAGCAAGAGACAATTTCTCTTTTGCCTCCATGACTTCTTCTCTGACTTTGTTTTTAGCTTCCATTATGGCTTTTAAAAACGATTCTTTTTTCGCCTCAACTGAAAGAAAATAATTATCTATGTTAATTCTTACAATTATAATAATAAATGGTAAATTCACCAACATTTTATACTTACAATCGGTTTCATGTCGCCAAATTCCAATTGTCAATGGCTTGACATTAAGAAGCAAATGTTGCATTAAAGCAGTAGGATCTTGAAAAACGATTTCCTCATAAAATTCAGAAACTAGACTCTTCTTTCCTAACTGAATTTCCGGAGCTGACTGAAATAGCTTCAATATGTGATATATCGTGACCTGAAATGCCAGATAATCATTGCATTAATCCATTCCTATTATAAGGATTCAGGAGGATAACAAAACATTTTCTCCTGTATCCTTACAGCAGGGAAAGAGTTAAATGATATTACAAATTTGATAAAGTTTACATAATAAAAACAAAATTCAATACATTAATACTCTACTATATTTTATATATTTTTTTGTTATTTTAACTCATTCTATTACAATTTCTGCAAAAATCTCATAAATACCAAATGTTACTTACAGGGCGTTCGTTAGGATCATGGAAATAAATTTTTATGACAATTTCAAATTCACCCCATCCAGTTTCTGTTATCTCATATGGTGGCTTTGTCACTATTCTGTTCGGGTTGTTATAACTCTCGTGTAATTTGAAATGAATTTTTTTGACATATGTTGACATGTCTTCATTGTTGTATGGCTTGACATAAACTGTCCACTGATGTGTATGTCCATCCTCTTCTCTCTTTTTGCCAAAGTAACGAGCTATATTTCCATAAACTATTGGTTTTACTATTGTCACCCCCTTGAAGCAATGTATTAAATTAGCATTATTTTAAATTCAGAGGGCTTGAAGAAACAAAGAAATATCTAAAACTTTCGCAGTATAAACTTAAAGCTTCATTAACACTAGAATGCCCAGACAGTTTCCAAACAAAGACCGAGATATAGTAAATAAAGTAATATTGCAATATTATTGTGAAATTCAGTAAAATAATTTGTAAAGTCGTATGAATTTACAATTTACACGACTTTAAAGCTTTTTGGGATTAATATTGGAGGTTATGTATGATTTTCGTAATATTTACCTTTATGCGCCCACCAGAGTCTGGTCCGAATTCGTTAGTGGAAGCCATGCCAGCAAATTATACCAAACACGCGTAATTGACAATAATTATTCACTTTTTATTAAAATGTCACGCATTTCTCTGCCAAACAAGTTTTTCAGCGTTTGTTGTGCATCCGTGCGCAGAACCAGTTCGAGTCTGCTTTGCGCATGTCGTTGACATTTACGGAAAGGGCGGAAAATTTAAAAATGTCTTCTATTCATCTGTCTTTAATTATGACTCTAATAACAGGTCAATATTTTTTGTAGAATAATGTTATTAATTACATTATACTAATAAATAATTCAGCTTTATATTAGTTGTTCATTATATTTTATACTTTCATCTTTTACGTAAATATTTAAGATGTTTAAATTAATTGCATAGATTTTAGAAATATTTATTTATTGGAATCAAGAAAGTCAAAACTCGGATGAAAGCATTCTAAATTTCGTTAAAGTGAAAATGAAGGTATCGAATTCGAAAACACGTAAACAAACCGAAAGTCAAGTCAATAAGCGAAATCGTAGTTTCGTGTTTACAGCACCCCTCAGTAATCGCTGGTCATCGCTCAAACATAAAAGCATTAAACGTGCTTTGCCGATATAATATAAAATTAAAAAAAGTCGACTTTGTAAATTAATAAATTATTTTCGAGATGGGGCCAGCTAAACAGATATTCAGGGTGACTATGGAGCAAGCCAACGAAATGACAAACGAGGAATGGAACACCAATTTTATGGACATTGTCGAGAAAAGTCCGGAGTTCGCTAAAACGACGTGTCAATCCAAGCCGTATTCTAAAATCGAGGAACTCGAACAAGCTTTCTTCGATGCTTTAGATAATTTAAATGGGCGAGGTAAATGCTGATTTTTATTTACAAGATTAATATTTCATTAAAAAATCTGTTGTCAACATTTTTCAAAATTGGATTTTTATTTTGGCAATGTAGTGGACTCATTTCACGTGTTTCAGAAAAATTGAAAATCATCAACCGTCACAAAAACGCGATTCAAGCGGTAATACATCGGTTTGTAACGTTCAAAGCCGATATCAATTCAGAAGCATTAGTCAAGTTTTTGGATATCACTCAATTCGAAACGCAGTTATTTAAAGGGATATACCTGCTGAAAGCGTAAGTCCCTTTCTCTGTTTGTAAATATTTGATCTTGTTAGCTTCTGAATTGCAGACTGCTATTCGGAGGAGTAATTTCGATTTGGTATTTTAATTTAATAATTTCGCGTTAAAAGTGAATAAGAATCTGAAAATGTTAATAAGTTAATGTTAATAAGTTCCAATTTTATTCAATTGGAACAATTTTAATTAAAACATTTATACAATAAATTTTATATAAAATTCGACTATATATAACTTTAACTGGATTAAATACTTTTAATTTCAATATTTTTTTAATTCAATAAAAAATTAATTGAATAATCATTTCCAATTCAATGTTTATTTTATATATATGTACATTATATTTTTATAATTGTAATTTATATTCTTATCATTCATTTATATACACTATTCTACATTTAGGGGATGTTTTATTTATACTGAGGTAGTTTTGCATGAGGGTTGGGATATGAAAAGCTTCAAGCAAAATATTGCTATACTATTGATTTCACAAGAACTAGATGGTAGAAATGATTGAAATTTTGGAAAGTAAAAATTTAATCAATGTGTACTTTTACATGCATTTTCAAAGCTTAATCTTTTTAGTTTAAACTTTTTGTTTCAATATCTTAAAGATGCAATTCGCAATGTGTTTTACAGATATGAAAAATTTTTTGGATTCCCGTTTATAATGAAACCCACGGACATCAATTTCGAGGACTTTTATATGGCTTTGCAATATAGATGTAATAACACGATCGAACAGGAAATCGAAATAGCGATGCAAGAAATCAAAAAGTATGCGAGTGAAAAGCTGAGGTCAGTGATTCACTCAGCTACACCAAAGAACATGTTTTTAAGTTAAAAGTTGGACGTTTCCTGTTGATATTGTAAATATTCTATTTTTGTTTAATATCTATAAGAATTGTACATATTGTGTAATTTATAATCCATTTCAAATTCCATCTTGTGGAGCTATTTTGCACATTGGGTGAAGACGAACATGAACAAATAATTTGTATTGCAATGTTATAGTTGTTATTTGGTGTATAGTATTCCAAAAATATCACCAAATACAATTAATTCCCACGAATTCCATTGTAAAGAAATTATTCGGTTCATAATACTGCAAAAAACCCTGATGTGGAAACATTGTCTCGCACAGTGGAAATATTTATTACGCAATCATAATCAGTTAATCATTATGTATTTCTTTTAATTATTACGATGACTATCGACAATCGGTATTTAATGAAAATTGTTTTATGCTCTAGTAGAGTAGTTGTGAATTATCGACATTTTTCTCTCGTTAGCGTTAAAACGATATTGTAAATATTTTTGTATCTCGTTACTATTTTGCGCAAAAGGTTAGTGTACACACAAGTTCGAATTAAACGTTTTTTCCTTTTGAATATTCCGCCAGTGGCCAGACTTAATTCCTTCATCCAACATAAATGTATTTTTTATAATATACTCTAAACATTCTAAAATTATAATTTTACATAATACTATGAATCAAAAGTGGCCCAGAAAACTTCACGAAATAGGTCCACAAGAGCTACTATGGGAACATTTTATGTATTTACGTAATAGTACATTACACCACTAGGGAGGGAATTTCGTATTTCGAAACGAGTGAACTTCCGGAACGAGGCGAAGCCGAGTTTTGGAAGGAACGAGTGAGAAATCGAAATTCCCCCCGTAGTGTGTACGATATTTTCCCTTACGACGGAGCGGGAAGCCCACATTTCCGCCCGTCAGGGCGGGAATGTGGGTATTCCCGCCCGGAGGGAGGGAAAGAAGTTTAAGCGGTTCTCTTTCGTACATTTTTATGTATAAGGGCTATTCTCTGGAACTTTTAGCTTATGTTAGTCTTAAATGAACAAATCAGATCAGACACACAACTATGTTTGAATGATTTTTATGTCTACTATTACATCAAAAGACTTATTTCGGAACAGAACATTGACGTTTTTTATGCACTCGTAATAATAATAAATATAATTTATACACCTTGGGATCGGTCGATAATGGTCTATTATTGTCCTAGGACAATAATAGACCCATTACCGATCTCCCCTGCGGTCCATAAAATGTCGTATTCACCTCAGGCGCAAGCGCCTTTGATGCATAATGTACTATTATTTGACTTATGTAAGTAATCTTACAGTTTTGCCCATGGGTAAATTTCAGACATTTTTAAGGTGGAACCTTATGCATAAGGTACCACCTCATCCAAGGTGTTACCTTATGCATGACATACACTGACATGTCATCAGTGTAAAAAGTTCTATCTTGTATACTACCATATGGCGTACAACGTTTTACAAGTTCCAGATAGAAGTATGTTTTTCTTGAGCCGTCCACATACATTTCCATATGGTAACAACAAAATACTATACAAAACCCAGTAAATGGAACATGATTGAATACAATAAGTGAGTTTGTGTTGCATTTATATTTCATTTTGTGAACCTGCGAACGATAGCAACATTGCTCAACTAAAATATCGTGATCGGAAATATCGCATCGGATAGTTCAAGTCTTTACATTTTACCAAGTGAGATAAACTGACTTATATGTCTGTGATTTAATTTAACCAAAGCTGAAAACGTCCTGACATGTTACAGCGAAAACGAATCAAATAAACGAGTTTTGCCAGTATACACATTTGTTTAATTAATAATAACAACGAAAACAACAGTATATGTAAATCAATTGTAAACAATGTATTCGCGATTACGTACGATTCAGCACATACGGTCTGTTTGTTACCCTGGTTTAAAAGACCTAGAATTTCGGCCTGAAAAATCGGCGACTTCAAATTGTTCAATTTGAAGTCGAAATCCCACGAAATTCCACATTTTGATTACGAATTTCCGATTGCACTGATTTTTCAGGCCAAATCTCTAGGTTGTATAAACCAGGGTTAGATGAATCTGGAAATGAACGA
>JABFPB010003873.1:0-16053 GCA_022817645.1 Ceratoteleas bidentatus | reverse complement strand
AATAATAATAATAATAATAATAATAATAATAATAATAATAATAATAATAATAATAATAATAATAATAATAATAACAAAAATAATAATAATGTTAAGACGATCATTGTCCTATCATCATCATCCTAAGTTCGCCGTGAGGAATATTATGATGTAAAAGCGTGAAGGCACGATTGCACCCAAATCACACCGTAATATAAGAGCAATTTGACTATTTTTACGGTGTAATTTCAGTGTTTGTCAAGTGTACATAAGGAGTTCAAAATAGCTGTAAAATTGTTGTGAATTTGTCCAACTTACCCGGTGTAAATTTGGTGTAATTCAGAACCCCAGGGATAATTGTGAATAATCTTCGAATACTCCCCCTATTTTCGCTCTCCCACCCTCCCGACCATTCAAACAGAACAACTTTTCCTAATAATAAAATACGCGCTTATCTGACTTGAATTGTCTGTCCTCCACTAATCCAAAAAATCGTTTCTGCCAAAATACCCCACGGGTCGCGTTTCTCCCTTCGCAGCTCCATCCTTCTTCAACCGCGCGGAACAAACAAAGACACGCATACCTTAGCCTGAAAATCAAACACTTCTAAATTCCAACAAAACGGCTCTCAAACCCTCTCCGCCACTATCCGCGGCTCCTCAATCACCTCGCATCATCTCCAGCCAGCAATCGCGTTTCGAAAAACTTGGCTCAAATGATCGCGACTTTTTCGTGGTCACGTGACTAGAGGTCGACACTCGACTCTGCCCGAGTGGGTTCGTGTGCGCTCGTTCTGGTTCGTTCGCTCGTTCGTTCATTCGTTCGTGGCCACGAGGTGTTGTGGTAGAATTTGTGCTTTACCGGGTGGATAAGGCCCTTTATTTTTGTATTTATACAAAAATGCCTTCCAGCAATCCTTTGCCACCCAAAGAAAATGCCTTATTCAAGCGTATTCTGGTAAGTCGCTGTTGCGCGAAATAGTCGCGTGTTTTGGACCCCACTCCCCGGTTTAGGCGCTATCAATTCCTATTCAATCGCTGGCTTGTCGTTCGACTCGCATTTCCCACCGGACCGTCCTTATTCGGCCCGCCGATGTCCTCGCGCGCGCACATCCTCTCGCTCCGCGTGTCTCCGGCGAAACATGCTCCGAGCGGGTCGTCGATCTGTCAAAATAGCCTCTGCAAATTCAACTTTGTGCACACACTCGTGTTCGCGCACCTCTCGCCACTACTTTGCATCGCATGCCTGATTTCAAATCTCGATCATCCGGCACATCAACGTCAACTTCACCAAATTATTCCATTTTAAATGTTTACCAAATCATTAATCCGACGAAAATCGCGAACTTCGTCTTACTGTATTTTCCAAGTTAAATAAAACAGTACGTTAAATAAACAGAATTGGATGATTTATGTAATTATGCGATAATAGGTTAACTTGAATTTAGGAGGATAATTTTGTGAACGAAAAATGTTTGAGCAAAATTTGCATTTTACTTTGGAATTTGCATGTTTTGCATTTCACGTTGGAAATTACTGAATGTGAAATTATTGTTAGATAAATGTAGTTGGAGTGATGAAATAACTGATTTTAATTTGCAGAGGTGTTATGAGCATAAACAATACAAAAATGGGTTGAAATTTGCAAAACAAATCCTGTCAAACCCAAAGTTCAGCGAACACGGGGAGACCTTGGCGATGAAGGGTCTGACGCTGAACTGCCTTGGGCGGAAGGAAGAGGGATACGATTATGTGAGGAGGGGACTGAGAAATGATCTTCAGTCACATGTCTGTTGGCATGTTTATGGACTGCTTCAGCGCTCTGACAAGAAGTACGATGAAGCTATCAAGTGCTACCGCAATGCCCTCAAATGGGACAAGGACAATATTCAAATTTTACGTGATTTGTCACTTCTTCAGATTCAGATGAGGGATCTTGAAGGGTACAAGGTAAAAATGTTTTGTTCAGTCTTTAGTTAAAACAAATTTTAATCTGAAACTTTATTTTCGTTTGACAAATAAAATGAAGCTGAAACTCGCAGACTATTGTTGAGTAGATTTTCAGAAAAGTAATTTTGTTTGCAAATATTAATAAAATTCTATAATAAAATCATATAGTTAATTAATATTTACATTAAGAACAATGCACAATTAATGACAAAAATAAATATTGATACAACTGCACATTATTTTTCTAAAATCTGCTAATCTACAGTCTGCTTCAGCTTTATGCAAATAAGTTCATTTCAGTCTTTTAAATTAGGCTGTTTTATGGTTGATGTGATTTAAATGAATGCCTTAAATTATGATTAAAACAAAGTCTTTTTTTTATTTTGAACAGAGATTTTAATGCAATTTAATGACTTATGGATTATGAATTTGTTGTGATAGTTATAACTAAATTTGAAAGAACAGCTTTTAGCTGAAGGCTGAAAAATAAAAGATGATAACTTTATAAAAATCAATGATTGAAATCAAACAATATTTTTCACTGATTATTTAAGCTAAAATACGATTTTCTGGAATAAAGTCTGTAATTTCTGCATAGAGCACATTTTATGCTATATTTGTGAAAATTTAGAAAGTGAATTGTTTTGTTAATTATAATTTCCGTTTAATTGTAAACAATACTATATATTTTACAAATTGAATAACCAAATTATAATTAAAATATGTTATAAGTAAGAATTTGATCAACTTATTAAAAATTTTAGGAGAAAACATTTTATATTAATTTCATAAGGATATAACTACGAAACTACAAAATATTAAATTATTTGAAATTCAAAGTAATTTAATTTGTACTTGTATGAGTTAAAGAATGAAATATTAAACTAAAATTTATGTAATTTTCAATGTAATGATTTAATGATGAAATGTCACACTATAATAATATTAAACAACAAACAAATTAATTGTACATAATACCCATCATTTTCTCTTAAAAACAAATGTGACTTGTCATTAAGTTATCAAAAAAGTAAATTCATTGTGAATTTGGAGAAAATGTTTTAAACGAAAAGTTAAGATTTTAAAAAACATAATTCGATAGAAATTGAATTTTACTGTTTCATCAAAAAGTAAATCCACAACTTCAGGCATTGAAAAATAAATATTATTATTATTGCATCTAAAAATTGTGGAAACATTGTGGTCTAATAACTCAAGGCATTGGTAAACAAATTATAACAGTAGTTTAATTAATATTTCAAAATGAAATGCTAAATGAAAACTAAAACTAAAAAAAAACTCAAACTAATAAGCTGAACTTAATAAATAAATATGTACTTCTACTCAAACCATCATTGGCTCGACATTTTCAGGATACAAGGTATC
Organism: Ceratoteleas bidentatus; assembly: GCA_022817645.1. NCBI lineage: Eukaryota > Metazoa > Arthropoda > Insecta > Hymenoptera > Scelionidae > Ceratoteleas > Ceratoteleas bidentatus. Next base: position 12,739 of record JABFPB010003873.1, on the reverse strand, counting down.
AATTATTTATGTTGAGGCCTACTCAAAGGGCTTCTTGGATTGGATTCGCCATATCATATCACTTACTAAAGGACTATGAAATGGCTCTTAAAATATTAGATACATTTCGGAATTCACCAATGGTAAATATGAATATTAATTCTTCAACCTTTTCCTATAAATTAAACAACTTCGTCTTGATCAATCTATGTATGTAGGTACACATTTATAATTTTAGTAATATTCTCCAACAAAAAATCATTTTAGTCCAATAAAGGTTAATCCTTTAAAAGCTCTCTTCGACTTCACAATAAAAAATAAAAATAATAAATCATGAAAAGAAAAAATCATGCTGTTAAGCACAGTTCATTAAAGAAATAAGACATATTGTGGATGTTTTTTCTTCCTTCGTTTAGATCCTCTTTCTGATGACTTATGAAGATTCTTCTTGTTCGTTTTCCAAAAGTAAAATTGGATATGTACTGATTATTTATAAAACCTAATGAAATGCATAAAAAATTCAAATGCAGTAAAACGCAGTTTTATATTCAATAAAAGCATAAACCCAATTGTGAAAGAAAAGAGATAATTTAGGGGATGGAAAATCTTTATACACTCAGTGTCAATATTTGCTATATGAAAAAAGGCAAACTGGCAGTAAAAGGTTACTTTTCAACGTTTTTATACAATTTCCCATTCAATTTTAACAGATTAGTCTTCTTTACTGCCAATCTGAACAGTACATTTTTATTCTCCAAACTATTTTACTTCAAAAAGTAAATATATTCAGTGCCAAAACTGACATATCCATTTCAAACTAATCATAACCAATAAACTGCTTTACATAATTTATTTTACCATTTTCATTTAATTATGTTTAAAAACATCTTTATTCTTTGATTTAATTAATTGCTTTTCCAGATTTGTTATGACTATGAACACAGCGAATTACTACTATACCAAAACATGGTGATTCAAGAATCTGGAGAAAGCGAGCAGGCTTTAAAACATCTCGATAAATATTGTGATCAAATATGCGACAAAATTACTGTCAAAGAAACATATGGTAACATTGATAATGATTCTTTATATATTTATTTTAAATGCAATTATTTATATTCCATCATCCAGCTATTTTGATTTGAAATTCAACATAAGATGCTGAATTTGCTTTGAGTATCTCGAAATTTGCCATTTTAATAATAACATTATGTACTGATTACAGGGAAATTAAGACTTGAACTCGAACAATATGCTGAAGCTGCACAAGTCTACGAAGATTTATTAAACATTAATCCAGAAAACACCACGTATTATACAAAGCTGGCAGAGGCAGAAAGACATAAATCCCCTGCTGAGACGTTGAAAATGCTGCAGCATTATGAATCAATGTTCCCTCGAGCATTAGCACCACGTCGTCTTCGACTGAACTATGCAGAAGAAAATCTGTTCAAATCATTAGTCGATACCTACTTGCGTAAAGGTATATATATCTACTTTTCTAATAAACTAAAAAATATGGATAACAATTACGATAAGGAATGTTATGAATTAAATTATTTTATTGATATGATCCAAATCTGTTTTTATTAAATTAATCATTTAAATATTTTTGGTTTCCTTTAAATCGTGATTAATTTAATTTAAATTTAATTTGACTAAGTAATCAAATTAAATTTAAAAGCGTTTTACCTGAGAAAATGGAACATAATAAGCAGATATCTAATGTTGGATCGAATATTTGTTTATTCATTTCATGACATTTGTAATATAAATATCTTATTAATTAAAACTTGATTACTGGACAATTAGATTAAATCAGTTGTAGGATCTACATGTATATTATGTTCTGCATTAAAAGTTAATCATTTATTTATCATAATACTATCAAAAATGACTTTTTGATAATATTATGATTTTAAGTATTTTACCTAACTCATATTCTATTACAAGATATAGAAATTTTTTAATATTATAAAAGTCAATGATTTTTAAAATTTAATTTCATTAGAAATTTATTAACTTTGATTGATGTGTAATTAGGTTTTCTTACAAATATTTTTTTCTTTTTTTCAGTAAATTTACATTTTTAACATTATATGCACTTATATATATTCAACACATTGCTGTCAGTAAAGTGAAATTCAAACTGAATTTTAATTTTTTTTAATTCAATTTGAACCAGATTTTTAAAAACTGATTAAATTGGATTTTTTATAAAATATGAATTTTAACATCACAATTTACATGTTTAGAAATAATGATTTATAGTAGAATCAAGGTTATACAGTATTTCAGGAAAAAATTAGTTTCATGAAACCTGAATTGTATTTTAATAAATATTTTTTATGTAAAATATAGGTTTGAGAAATTATTTATTTCTTTGAAATCAGTGAGTTTTTGATAATTGATTAACTTTTTCTTAAATTTGGATGTATTTTTCATCATCAAAATGTCAGAAAATTTTTGGCAGTTAAAAAAATAAACTGTTTATTTTGAGTTTTAATGATAAACTATTATTCCTTCTTAATGTAAGACAAATATCTTAATCTGAAAGCAGATTCAGCACAAATAAAAAACTTGCTATGCTAACATAGCCTTAATTCAATAACAAATATCAAGAATAAGTCAGTTGTAATGACAATTTTTTTCTATTTTCTGTAAAAAAAAGGGTATATAATTTTTCAGTCTGTCAATTATATAGAAAAATGGATATTCCAGTTTTCTCTTGGAAAACTATTTCAAAACTTTCTATACTTCCGAAATACTCAAAATTGTGAAATAGAAATATAGAATACTTAGAGAATATTCAGAATCCTCAAATTTAAACCTTTTTTTTACAATAATATAAAATGTTATGAAATTTAAGTCGGAAATGGTAGGCGCCTGACTTTGATATTTCCATTTTTAATTTCTTTTATCTAGTCGATGGTTAAAAATAGATCGATGGAATGCTAGTTGTCGTCCAATGTTAATTTTACTTTGAACTTGTCATTAAAATGTGCAATTCCTATGGGCTCAAATTCCATTCATTCACAATGTGGTATTCAAATATTATAACAGTTCGGTTAAAAGCAAAAAAGCTGAATTTCGTTATTCCCTGATAATAAAAAAATCAATTAAATTTCATTAATATTTTACGTAAACATTTTGTGCATATTGATTTAAATAAAAACCGCACCGCATTATTTTCAAGAATTTCTATAAATATAAATTTGTGCATTGAAAATTTTATTTTGTGCAAATAAAAAACAACACTTTTACGAAAATTGTTTTTAAGATAATTATTTTGCAAAGTAATTATACGAACCATTTGTGAAAATTGCAGAACATTGCAAAAGTATATCCATATGAACTTAACCTAAATTGTTCACATAATTATTGCTTACCAGAACAAAATAGCAATAAAAACATTTAATAATACGAAAAAATATTATTAAAATATTTAAACAAATCGTGAAATAAAAAAATCACCTTTAAAGATAAAAAATCTTTAATTTTATCGCTAAGCTAAAATCTGTATTGAATCACCTAAATGATTTCATATTTTCTATAATCGAACTATATCTGACTGAAATGATTGAACAAGTTTAATATTTCCAGGCCTACATAAAGGTGTACCGCCTTTATTTGTAAATCTCCGCTCTCTCTACACGAACCGGGAAAAGGTTGAAATAATAGAATCGCTGGTTTTGGGTTATAAACAGTCTTTGAAAAACCACGGTCACTTCAGCGACCAAGAAAAGGGCAATCCTCGAGAACCCGCGTCCGCGCTTTTGTGGACGTACTACTATTTAGCGCAACATTATGATTATCTTGGTCAAACTAAGAAAGCGCTCGAGGAAATTGATGCCGCTATCGATCATACCCCGACACTTATTGAACTTTTTGTTACCAAAGGTCGAATTTACAAGGTTTGTCAATTGTCTGCATTTTTGTCTGAATATTCAGACAAAACTTCACTTTTAGAGAAACCAGCGTACTCAGAAAAATAATGTATTAATCCAATAAATAAATCCACTTTACCATAACTAAATAATTTATTTGAAATGGTTACCATTTGGTAAATGGTAATTCATTTACCAAATTAATGATTTATTTGGGATAAATAAATCTATATTTATAGCAAATAAATATATATTTATTTGTAGCAAATAAATTTGTTCAAATAAAGTTATTTACCTAGGACATAAATTGTTTTTCTGGGAGTATATTGTTATTTATTGTAATTTTATATATTTTAATACAATTAATTGTAGCACGCGGGCGATGTTCAAGAAGCGTACAAGTGGCTGGATGAAGCGCAAGGCTTAGATACAGCTGACCGTTACATAAACTCAAAATGTGCCAAGTATATGTTACGCGCCAATCTAATCAAAGAAGCTGAGGAAACTTGCGGCAAGTTCACGCGAGAGGGCGTACTTGCGTTGGAGAACTTGAATGAGATGCAATGCATGTGGATTCAAACTGAGGCAGCGAATGCCTATAAACGGCTCGGGAAATACGGCGAGGCGCTTAAAAAATGCCACGAAGTAGATAGGGTAATTTCACTTCAGCATCTTTGCCATTTTTGATATAGCATTTCATTTTGGAAAATAATCAAAACAGATTTTATTCGTAATCAAATTGTAAGTAATTCTTACGTTCATTTATTTAGTAATCCAAATTTCTTGATTTCTAAAATGAAATTAAGAGATTTTATCCTTATTCGATGAAGATTTGCCATTTTTTGAAAACTCAGTTTTGGGGAAATTTGCACTTTTTATGTTTTAATGAAAAGTTTCTTTATACTGAGTTTGTGATTTATTCTTTTATATTTTGCAGCATTTCTCGGAAATAATCGAAGATCAATTTGATTTCCATACCTACTGCATGCGGAAAATGACGTTACGCTCGTACGTTGGTTTACTCAGGCTAGAGGACGTACTCCGTTCCCATCCATTTTACTTCAAAGCAGCTAAATGCGCGATGGAAGTGTATCTTCGATTGCACGACTTCCCGTTACCAGATCCTACGCAAACGCAAGAGATCGACACCGGTGAGTACAAATTTTATGCAGTATTATAACACCCACAGTATACTCAAAGTTATCAGGTCCATCAACTCCGGGAGAGGTTTCAAAATCACTCAGGAAACACAATATTTGGAGTGTTAGAGCCAACTATTTTCCTACTTATCTGCAAAATTTAAGTCAGTTTAATTATAAAACATATATTCCCAATATAATCAAAATTTTTGCAATATATTGGAAATATATCAGGAATATATTGGGAATATATGGAGAATATATTTATGTTTTTAAGGATAACGTTAAAAAAACCTACACCAAAGGATTTACAGAATTCGCATAGAATCACTCAATAAAATTTGTAAATAGTTGTTTATGAAATAACATCATTACCTGATCCAAAAATTAATATTAATAGATTATAAAATTTGAAGAATTAACAAATTATTGTAATAAACAACTGTACATACACAGTATATAATATTAGTTTTGATAAATACCAACTGAAAAAGATTCTGATAACTTCAAAGGTTGATAAGGCAACCGAAAACACCCCAAATAACAGAACACAGATTCATATTTGTATTAATTTATTAAATGACAATATACAATACAGTTACGTACATGTAATCTTAGAGTTACGTGCGAAGCTCTCAACAAACAAAGAGGTATAACATATCGGTCTTTGAAATACTTAGCATTCCACATTTACACAACTGCATGAATATTTGTTATAACTGTACAAATTATATTAACTCAACGCAATGGCATATATCATTGAAGGCACAAAAGTCGTTTAGGTACATTACATACGAGCACGCTAATTCATTTTCAAATTTCCAAATCGCTTATTTAAGTGCAAGTGTTTAATCGCCTTACTGCTAAAAAGGAAGAAAAGGACCGCTGGAAGCAGAAAGAAGGGTTTGAATAGGAAGATGTGTTGAGATAATACAGAATAACAGCGTTTGCGAAGACGTTATTTCACCGTCCAATCGCATTCGTGCAGTCATTCTAGATTCCTTAAAATATCACACACATATCAATCTAGTTGCGAATAATGGCGCACGTGAATCCCGGAACAATTGTCCTATTGGTGAATGGGGTATAGTCGTAATCGTGTCTTTATCTCACCAACATAAATTTCAGTTCAAATCATTTAATCGGTGGCAAAAATGATATAGGGTTTTGAATACTAGAACCTCACCGAATTCGTCAAAAAAGAGAAACTTTAATTTAAAATTTCGCGCGATATACACAGATTTTATTGGCCATTTTTGGAATTCTGTTAGGGAAATGATTGAGTAAGTGTTGAGATTAAATTTAAAGAAATTCAACTGCATTTTTCATAAAGGTAACTTATCATGTGAAACTTATTACATTTATCGCTATTTGAAGCTACCTACATTTTTCTTCTAAGACTGACGTTCTGTTATTTCTGAAAGGAACAGTCTAACGACCAATTGATCGACTATTTACCAAACACCTTTTCAAGGTTGGACTTGTGCCATCGCAGTTACACATAAAAAACACTTCTACAACGATCGTCGATATTTCAGATGGTTGGAGGTGTGTAACACGTGGTTTGTCAGTGTTTGCATACGCGTACAATATTTCAGACGTATGACCCCGGGCAAACGAATCGGAACCGACTGTGTCTGAAGGTTCGGTACCACTGAAAAATACCATAAGGAATAACACAACGATTTAGCCTTCCATGTGGGATTCATATGGATAAGACATTCTATATCCATTTAGAATCCCACATCCATATGGAATATCTTGGAATCCTACATGGAGTTCCTTGCCAAAATGCTGTATGTTGTTCCACAAGGAAATTTCCATGCCAAAATGCTGTATGTTGTTCCACAAGGAATTTTCCATGCCAAAATGCTGTATGTTGTTCCACAAGGTATTTTCCAGCTGGTTCCATCCCAACTCGCTTAGTCGGGACAGTCGCTCGAAACAATGAGTCGCTCGCCACTTGTTCCTCAGCCATACACACACCTACACGCATTGCGCCACGCACACAAACAAATCATCTTGAATCACAGATAAATTGCGCGACTATCAGTCTATTCGCGCGAGTTTTCGTGTTTTATGTACACGGACAGCACGCATGTACATATTTCTTCGAACAAAATAAGAGAACGCGGTGGTCTGCGCCCTCTACTTTCTTGTTCGTTTCGGCTTGACCCCAAAATAACAGAGTCGGTTTCATTTCGTTTGGGTTTTATTGCAACGTGCCTGCACTAATACTGTAAAAGAAGCATGTCATTGGAACATGTCAGAAAAGTTGTCTCTGTAGGAAAAAGATGTACTGTACGCCAACCCGCTACTTGAGACTGCCACGCCATCTATGTTTAAAGTTTGTGGTTTGAAGAGAGAAGTAGATTTTAAAACTCAGAACAATTTCATTGCCATGAAATAATATTGGCCATCAGTTTTGTTTTTGATTTCCATTTTCCACTAGCAACTTTATATTCTCCCATGGCGTGGCGCTGCAATCGATAGCGGTTTGGCGTATTCGGCACAATGAGTCGGATGAACTCGAAGGTTCTCACCCGACTGTCCTTACTGCTTCACATGGCTAACTGTACAATTGAGGTGCCATGTAACTCTGTTCATTCGATGATTGGTAGTCAATGCTGGGCCGAACACCGCGTAGCTGTCCTACCAGGTGTACATAATTATAATACATAGAAGTTGAGTAAGTTGCAATGTAATTATAATAGTTACGTGTAATCGGGAGTTACTATTTGGCTGTAACTTGGTAATACAAATGAAATTGCAACAAGAATTGCTTAACACCCTTGCATTGGTTTGCATTTAGAGACGTACATAGGTTCACTGTGAGTCGATTCTTAAATTGATTATCAATTATTGAGCATTAGCTGATTGCTGGTTTAAACAAATTTGATTAAGAAATTAATAATAAATCGTTGAGAATTTAACGAAATATGTGGTAAGGTACCCAAACAAAATCAGTTATGGAGGATGAGATGAATTTTCATTGACCACAGATTGACAAGGTGATGTTCAACGGTAAACTATCATCGTTAATGTCTTTTTTACACACAAATGATAATATTGGACCTTTGGAATTCGACCTATCCTTATTCTCTAACTTGAAACTGCAAACAACTTTGCTCCAAAGAAAGTTAAGTGCAATCCTTGTAGTCTTTACTTGAACATCCGCAGATAACCATATCTCAAAGATTTGTATGTACAGGCAATAAATATGAAAAATCGCGAGAAATCAGGTCGGACCTCGCCTTCGTCTGACGAGTCTCGAGACACGTGGGTTCGAGTACAGATAGCTTCCAGAGTTAGGCTGTCGCTGCGAAATAGCTTGCGGAGTTAAGAAGTAAAAGTGTCCGCCATCGCCAGGCAAGTTGTACGCGAAGTACGAGTTGGCTTTGTTACGGTACCGGTTGATGGGTTGTTCCCGTGGGTTGATGAGCTCTGCGTCTGGGTTGATGGGAGGTCGCGGGTTCTGGTAGTTTACCGCTTCATCGTTAGCTAGACTAGGTCTAGGGTAGGATGGATTCTGCACTATACCACGGGGTCCCTCCATAGGGATGAAGTCGTTCTGATTCTGCTGTTGGGTGTCTTGGAGAATCCGTTGTCCACCGTAGTCCCTGACCTGGTTTTCCGACTGAAGCACCTGCCGTACCCGGAAGTCCTCTTGTACAATAGGTTGGGAGATGAGCTTGCCGGCTCTCGATCGCTCCGGACTGATAACTGTGATGAACTCACTGTCTGGATTGATGGGGGGCAATGGGTGTTTGTAATTGATCAGGGTATCTCCATGCAAGGAGAATGGGGGCCTGGCAATAGACGAAAGACCACCATAGTGCACCTTCACCTTGGGCACTTTGTAATGAGTTCTCTCACTGTAATCGTTCGAGACGTACGCGTTCGAGGTGAATTTCGGCTTTTCCGTGACGCTGTTGGTTTTGTAGATGGGTGTGGTGCTGGGCACTCGTCTTCCTAGGAGTTTCTTGCCAAACATAGTAAAGTACTCCTTCGTGACGTCGTCCAGCAACTGCTCGTCCTGTTTGGTGATGTAGACTCTGTGAGGCTCCAGCGTTGTCGAGTGGTCGACCGGCGAGCGATTGGTGGTGACCGTTACATATTCGATAGGTCTGTGGCTCTTGTAGGACACTTTGAGAGGCTCCGAATAGGAAGGTGTGTGTCGTATGGTGGGGACGATTTCAGTTTCCGGATACTGATACGTAATCTCCCTCTCGTTCTGCTGCTTCTTTACTTTGCCTATTTTTCGTTCTTTGTTGTAATCCGCAGCTTCGAAGCTGTACTGGTATATAGGTTTCGGTTTGCTCTTCTGCTGCTCGATGTCAAATTTGACACCTACTTGTGGATCTTGATAGTACACAGTGGACGGTGGTACCGGAGTCACTGTCAGATATGAGTTTCGGAATTTATCCGCTGTGATTCTAGACACTAACAGAGGGTTAGCGTTTGACTTCCCAGGGTTTCGATCTTTAGTTGGCGATTCGGAATACTGATAAACCACAGGGTCCTTGACAATACTTTCAAGAAGTTTTATGCCAGTTGGTCGCTGAGGTTCCTCCACCTTGTTGTAGTACGGTTCTTCTTGCTTATACTCTTCCGGGTATTCGTCTATTTTGTAGTAATTCGGAGATTCTGTAGTTGTAGGAGCAAAGAAAACATTAGCATCTCCGTTCGAACCAGAAGAACCGGAAGCTTCGTTGTTCGGTTCCCCGTAGAAGAAGTATGACGTCTGGTCCGGTAACCTTGAGTTGTGTCTTCCAGATGATGGCGTGGTTTCAATTTGCTGTTCCTTGGAGGGAGCAGGAGTCGTAGTTGCATAAAATGTTGCCAGGAGAGGAACGGTTTTACTGGTAACCACAGCCGTCCATCCATTTTTTTCCGTGCTCGTTTCCGAGACGTGGTTACCGACTACAGCATTGATTTCGTATGTGGTCGGTTTGATGGGTGGTGGTGTTGGAGTGGTTACTTCCACAAATACGGTTCTGGGAACGAATACAGTGTTATTGATAGCTTTACGAAGACTCGTCTTCGGACTGTACCGTGACAGGGTTGACGAGCGAGTTGTGGATACTTTGGCTTTTTGAGTGGTCGTTTGCGGTGACGACGTTATCGTCGTGACACCACTGGTATAAGACTTCGTACTGGGTTTCCGCAAACTTTTTATACTCGAAGGCAGACTCGACCCGACCACAGTCGTGGAACCGACATGTTTATACTTCTCCTTAACACTTGTCGTTTTCTTTCCGTCATCCAGCAGGGAGAAGAAATCCGGTGGAGGTGGTAGAATGATTCCAGGCACCAGTGGTCCTGGGGGTATTGCCGAGCTGTCGTTCTTTCTGTCGTAGACAAAGCTATATGGAGGAGGGTAGTATATCGACTGGTCTTCTTCGTCATCGTAATCTGATCGGTTTCGTGGAGGTGGAACTATCACAGCTCCCGGAGGCAGAGCCGGGTAGAACGGTCCTACTGGCGACTCTTCCTCCTTCGTGGTCTGTGGTTTCAGCTTCAACTGCTTATCCGGTATGATGATTGGTTTGAACTGCAACGTGCCTTTCGTTGAATTGACTGGGACGAAAGACAGAGGCATGAAGGGGGCGCTGTTGTTGGCAAACAGAGGGAAGAACGGTCCTTCTCCTGGCAGGAAGCCTCTCTTGAACGTCACGTTGAGCACATTCTGCGAGTCGAGGTCGTCCTTGTCTCCCAATATCTGAATCGGTCCTCCATCGGTCAACTGGACGGGGAATGGTGGCGGCACCTTCGGCCTGGGAGGTATCTTGACCTGTCTTCTTGGGGCTTGGTAGTCATCTATCGGCGGCCACTTCTCCTTCACTATTGCATTCTCGCCTTCTGGCAATTTTCCTCCGCGCAACACCAGCACGTGATTCTCCGCCAACCAGATTTCGTCTTCGTCTAGGCCGCCCAAATTTTTTGCAGTGTCCTTTGGCATATCGGAATTGGACGCATAGCTCACCACTCCTGGTCGTTTAGGTTCGGTTGCGAAGATTTCGTTTTGAATCAGACCATACTTTCCCTCCTTCACTTGTTGCGATAGGGTCTTTTTATCGTCGTCGTCGTCATTGTTGTTGTTACGGTCGTTCGTCTTGCTATCCTTCTTGCTGCCAGAGGCAGAAATCCGAAGCCCGTCGTCCCATAAGGATCTCCCTCTACGTTCGCTGACGTGCGATGTACTATCTCTCCTGTACCGCAGGTGCGTTCTTTGCTGCTGACTACGACTAGATTCATTGTCTATAATCCTCTTCTCGGCCAGAACCACGTAACAGGCGAACACCACCATCAGACAGGTGATCCAACTGGACAGCTTGAGACTACTCATCTGAAAGGAGAACATATATTATATAAGTTATTTCTCTTATAAATGTATAAGTTGCAAATACACTTTCATGTGATCTTTTGGGATCTAAGATAGGAGCGGACTTACTAAAAAATGGAGAATGTAATTTGTTGAAACTTTTGAAAAAAATGTGAAAAGTAAATGAAAAATTATACAGTTAGCAGGAAAAAGAGCAAGAATTACTGTCTTTGTTCAGTTTTGAGGTTTATCTCCTATCGGAAGTGCTCGCTTGAACTAGTTCAGAGTTAGCTACTAGATGTCACTTTGAAATATCTTAGATCCCAATATGAATTCATTATTTGAGTTTTGACACCCTACTTTATATCTTCCACTATGACTATTCGAAAAAAAACGCATAGTGATATTAAGGATACCGTTTCCTGCACATAATGCACTCACGTAATAAGTGGCAAGTGATTAATTCATTTTATTTGACTTTCCAAGTTAAATAAATAATTAATCGTTCATTCATTACAAACTTATCGTTATCCATTAACGGTTTTATTGCGCTCTACCTTTTTATTTTCATGTTTTAAACATAAAAAAATTTGCACATTTTAATTTTATCCTTCCTGAATTTTTTCTCGTGAGAAACGAACATGATTATAACGACATTAAACTCGCAAGAAGTTTGAAAGAAAGATCTAGTTAGGGTCGTATATCATGGTTGAGCGCAACAAGTACTTTTACTTTCATGCGCAGACCATCGATATATCATTGCCGGCCACTGATTTCGCTCTCTCTCTCTCCCCTTTTCTCTCTCCCCCTCAATTATATCATAATATCATAATTTGTTACTTAGATATAAACACTGTTTGTTCTGGCACAGAAGAAAAATATGACAAGCGCAAGTTACGTAATTAAATGGCGCCTTAAACATGTTATTAATTTGGTAATAAAAATGAAATTATGCAGTAATAGCACGCATAAGTGATAAATATATTAAAACAAACATATAATTCTCAGTTTACAAAGGGAAAAGCGATGTCATATTTGAAGACTGTATCATACTTTTTCTGCAAGAAGTTGAGTTTACATTGTATCGATATTGTCAGTTATTTATATGTGGAGAAATATGAACAGCAAGGTTTATTTAATTTCATATTTAAAGTTATAAAAATATTATAATTGAAAGGTTGCGTAATCCTTTTATGGAATATCGAAAATCAATCTTTGTAGTAATCTGTACAACTGAATATTTGAATATTTTTAATATTATACTACATTTTTGCAGTTTTAAAACTTATATCGATCATGAGCTTTGCGCGAAAGAAATGACCAAGACCTTGTACAAAGTTGAATACATTAATTCCAAAAATACTCATTGAAAGCAAATTTTCAAGCTCCAAAAATATGATCCAATGTTC